>CALNXJ010000172.1:0-135070 GCA_942486045.1 Pocillopora meandrina | reverse complement strand
AGACAAGTTCTCCTTATGGCTTTTAAAAATGTATAGGCTGTTATGGAGAATATGCATCATGATGTTCAAGTGTAAAGGTTAAAATGATGTGGGAGAAGTAGTGATCTTATGGTTAGTGTGCTGGAGTCTGGGTCAAAGAGTTTGGCTTTGAGACTTGGCGGGGTGAATGTTGTATTCTTGGACCGCTTTTCACTCTTCAGTGCTTTTCACAGAGTCTCTGAAATGGGTTTTGGTGAATAGTGAGATGAGTCTAGAAATGCATTTGATGGACTAACGCCCCATCCAAGGAGGGAGTAGTGATGCTCTAATCACTTCATGTAAAAACCTGGATAAGCTGCAGCTGGGTTGTACTTGGTTTAGTACAGACTTAACCTTACATAATTTTTTAACCTTGCATACTGTAAAGATATGTTAATACAATGACTCTTGATAGGTATTAGGTGTTCATCTTTTTCTTCAACGTTTTATTGAGTCAACATACTCAATTGAATAATAACTACTCTTGGTGTTCAGGTAAAATTACTTAACCAATGAAGAAAAGATAAAGCCAACATCATCTGGAAACTTCGTTAAAACAACAAGGAGGATGAAAAGATATAAAATTTCAGTCACAATGAGATTGATGAATGGTCCTTGCAAAAATCTTGATCCACGACTCCAAATTGTGGGATAGAGAATCCTTACTGGTAGATGACTTCCAAAGAAAGTGTAATGTTACTGATGAGTAAAATTCAGGCCTTGCTTTGTGTTGTGTCAGTTTCACTTTAAGTTAATTGTTATTAATAGTCTCCCCATACATTGGTTGTTTTCACCCTCAGAATGGTTCTGCTGAGGTCAATCTTAATCAGATATTCTTAGTGAAAAGTGAGTGGGTAAAATTACCTGCTTGTAAGTATACTGTTAAGTAAAGTGTAATTTCTTCCAAAACTGCTGTGAAAAGAGGTATGGCTTTAAAGTGGATGTCTGTGATATTAACTTGTTTAGATAGAAACTAATGCCCTGATTCCATCCTCTAATTTTCTTGATATATGCTATATTTCCTTGAATAAGCTTAAATTTGGCCAAGTGAGGAAAAGCTTTGAAAGGAGGGTGTTTATCTGGAGGATGCTTTTATTAAGTTAGTGCAACAATAAGACAAAGATTAAAGCAGATGTACATAAATGTACCTGTACACAAGGAGATAGGTGTGAATGAAAAGAAACTATTCTCTATAACACTGAATTCCAGACTGTAATTGAAGCTTTAAAAGGTTATGAAGAAAGTGAAAAGAAACAGGAGGGAGGAGGTGGGGGAAGGGGGTCTATTAGGAGAGGGGTTACTTTAGGTACTTATTGGGGTGGGGACTTCTTAGGGTGTGGGCAATTTATTTGAGGAGATGTGGCATATTGCTACGGCTTGAGTGCATCATCAATAAAGAGTGAAAGAAAATCTCTTTGTTGATAGGTAAATTATCAAAGGTGGAGACAATTTCTACCATCTTAAACACAAACTTTTTTTTTCCTTTGATAGTTGGAAAGGAAAATAAACCAAATTTAAGTTGAAATATAAAAAAATGTTTTAATAATTTAATATGGGTTGTCTTTACAATAAATATTGTTAACAATACTGTATCTGGTTTCCATCTTTATGGTGTTGGATTTTCATTGAAAAAATGTTCTACAATCATGTGGCATTCTTATATCTAAATGTCCAATTAAAATGAACATTTAAGTTTCAGAGTCAAACAGTTAACTTAAAAATTACATGATAATTTTTATGACTTTGTGATTAATGAATGTTGATTCACTTTGTCTGGTTTAGTTTTTTAAAGGTCCATCTTGTCCCTTTGATGCAGTGTTCATAACTTCTTGAGGGCCAAGAAATTACTGTTGAATAATCTCTAAGCTGAAGTTGAAGGAATTACTAATCTATTTTGACTCCACCTGAGGGAGAATAATACTATTAAAAATTCAGTTCAGGAACCCAATAACCATATTTTCTTTTGTTTTCATTGTCATAAACCTAAACAATCATGGAATGGGCATTTTGAAAGTTAAGCACTTCCATATTGCTATCACTTTGTGTATAGTTTTATGGAAAGATAATCCTCCAGTAGTCAGCACAAACATATTTCTATAATCACCTGAGCAATTATATTGCATTAAACTGAGATTTTCTCTTGTTGCCTCTTTCAACAACAGGTGTTCTTTAACTTGAAACACTTGCTCTTCAGTATTTCTAGACAAACCTGCCATTATCATGGCAGCTTGTTGCTTTCAGCATGGCTTAGGCCTTAACAAGTCAGAGTCAACCAACCATTGACTACAAGTCAACAACTTGTGAATCATTTAATGTTATCTGCCTGACAAGCCTTTCACTCAGTTTCCAAAGCTTGGCAGCTGTTTCAGGATTCTTAGCTTCATCTGATGGCTTGCACACACTACAGTTATTAAAATAATGCCCTCCTACTTTATTAAGCTCTTTGATGTCGCACAGTACACAACAGTGGCTGCACCTTGTGCCTGGAAAAAGGAAGGTAAGTTAGACAAGTTTAATGTTAAGGAGGTCTCTTTAAAAAAACACAAGGCCCACTACTAACAACCTCCTCCCCTGTAACAGCCACATTTTCAGCTCATTTGTTAACTATTTATTAACCTTTAAACTCCCAAAGTCGGATTCTTAATTCTTCCCTCTATCAGCTATACATTTCCATGTAAATTAGTTATGAGAATTTGGTGTTAGATTAAGATAACTTCTACTTACAAGTTTGAGTATTCTCATAACAGGTTTGCTGGATAATGTATGGATATTGTAGGGAGAAGTTACAAGTACAGGTATGTTAATCACTTGTGGGAGTTAAAGAGTTAAACTTTTCCACAATGACCACTTGAATGCTCCCATTAGCAATTTCAAAACAAAAACTTTCAACCTGGCAGAAACACAGGTAATGCCCTTCCTCTCTAAAACACCACCTCTCTCACTTCCTTTCTCCCCAGAGGAGGTGAGGTGCTTAGAATGACATTCCTGATTAGAGCTACAGGTATCACAAGGTACCATAAGGTACCCTCTTGCACAGCCACTATAGATTCGTCTGAAGTCCTTCAAGTTTATTATTGTGTATTACAAAACTTAAAACTTACTGGTGTCTTTGCAAATGGTCTGGCCATGACAAAGAAGATCCAATAGAACCACGAGGTATGGGACAATGAAGTGTAAATCAAGTTCCCAGGATGTACAGCATTACATGTCACTCCTTTTGGTTTCAAGCGACGATTCAGTTCCATGGAAAAGAGCAAGTTACAGAGTTTGGATTGATTATATGCCACAATGGACCAGTATTTATCTTTAGAAAGGGGTAGCTCTGACAAAGGTAACTTTGTAGAGTAGGTTAAGTCAGGAAACCTAGGGAAGGAGAAAAGACTTAATCAATAACTTATCATCCAAATAAACTCAAAATACATCTTTTGTTTCAGAGAAAAAAAATTAATTTTTCTCAAAAGTTTTTTTTTTTTTTTTTCCAAGTTGAACCCAGATTGCATTATTTATTTTCCACATTCAAAAATCAAATGATCAAATATCAAGATTCTCCTTAATTTTTACTTTCTCTTCAGATGTGGAGTTCCAAAGCTTTGTACTTCTTAATTAATGTTGCCAGGATTTATCAGCAAAAAGTTATCAGTATAATATGAAACAATAACACAGTACTGCTACAATACTTGAAATTAGCTGACTTTTCTTGTTATTTTCTTATCTCTCAAAATTACCATTCAGTGTTTTCTACAGTACAGGTATATTACTTTTTGGAGCTGGCCCTTCAAAATTGGAAACTGAGGGACACAAAACAACAGAGTCATTATGGCTAACTTACACTGCACAAAAAGCCCAAATTGTGATTTGGTGAAATGAACACAGATTTCTCTCACCTGTGATTCTGAAGACAAAACTACAACTCTGGCAGGAGATGATGAGCAAAGAATGTCTTCTATCAACTTCACAAGGTAGAAATGGCCAAGATGATTGACACCAAAAAAGTGCTCTCAATTCCATCCTCTGTCTTGCTCCATGATAAACCAAATACAGCAGCATTACAAATAAGAATGTGAAGAGGACTAGAAAAATCCCAAATTTGAGAAATAAAATTATACATTTAGAATTACCAACTTGAAGAAGAAACTGCAAAATTTTAAGAGAAATTTGGCAAATGAATGAAAGATAAAAAGCTGTTTAGGTACATGTGATTTGTGAATTTTTCTAAAAATTAATGCATGAAACAGTATAAGGACTCCTCCTCTGCTTTTCTTAATCAAGTTAACTAGTTTACACTTTGTGTGCACTTTTTGCATTTTCAAATTCTTACTCAGTTTTTGAAAAATTGCACACAGCACATTCCTTTCTTTAAAATATTGCCTTCTGCCAAAATGGTTAAATAATTGATTTAGAGTAGGTTTCACTCACAGTTTCCGCCCTCTAAATTCTTCTGCAAAGTTTTTGATACTGTAAATGATGCCAGGTCTAGCAACATGGCTTCCACGTAAACCCTCAGGGGTCTACAGCATTTGAGGAAGTAAGAAAATAAAACTATATTTTAAAAACTAAGAAAGTTTGCTGAATGTACTGGTTTTAATTCCCCACATGCTTGATATAACTTAATAACAAAACTTATAAGAAATTCTGAAAATACATCTCCATTAATGTACATATAAAATTAAATATTGAAAGTACAGTAGGAATGACCATTGTGCTTCTTGATCAAGAACAGGAGATGTAGATTGTGAGAACATGCATGTTTTATTGCCAAGCAAGAAGAACAAAACTAAACTAAGTCACACCACAAGTGCATAATGATTCACCCTTTTTGTATGCAGTGCCCTGGGTACTAGTAATATGATGACTGCTGACCTAAAATGGAGCCTTCTGATAATATCATGACACTGACAATTTGAATTAATTTAAGTAATGGAAATATCTAAGAGTATGGTAAATAAACAGTAAAATATTCATAGGAAAGAAATTAACAAGAGTAAACATTTCAGTTAATGACCTGTACTTGTTCTAATCATAGCTGCCGCCCTGTTTGCTTTGTTCATGTTCCTACAAGCTAAGATCACATGAGTTCCGTGAAGTGCCAGTGCCTTGGCAGTCTCAAAACCTAAAAAAAACAAACAAAAAGATTTCATTAGTTTAACCCTTTAACTCCCATATAAGAGACCAAGACAGAATTTCTCCTTAAAATATCAATACAATATCAAGAAGACAAGTGATGAGGACAAAAGAAAGACATAAATTAGGGGATTGTTAGTTGATCCAATACCAAATACTCCAAACTAATATTGCAATATTTATATGGTGACAGTAAAGAGAATTACTAATGAGATCTTGGGAGTTTAAAGGGTTAAGAGGAGCAAAAATTTTTAAAATAGGATAAAATAGATTGAATACTGCCTGACTACCTGGGTAGGAAAATAGGTGGTGAGATTACCCAAAATTATCAGGTACACGATATTATCTAGATTGAACATCAAATTCTACGTAACCATTTTACAATGAAATGTGTAGCAGCTAGAGGAGAGAATTAACAATCAGATCTTGGGAGTTAAAGGGTTAATCATTACTTCATGTAGCTACAGTTTTTGTTGGCTTAAAAACATGGATGAGATCAAACAAAGGAATGGTTTAAACCAGGTAAGAAGAGAGGGGCATTGAGATGTAATCATCCAACTATTACATGCTTAAGGCAAATCAAAGGACAATTATGGTTAATTTCAACATGTAGAAAGATGGCCATTGAAGAGAGGTTTGGTGTGATAATAGTAATCTGAGAGCAAATAAAGAAACAATGCTTGTTGTAGATAGCTGACCTTCAAGAAAGGTTCAGTAAATTTTAAAATGGTTCCTGAACACAATGTGTTAAATGTGCTAACCTATGCCACTATTGGCTCCTGTCACAATGGCAACCTTTCCACTCAAGTCCTCTCCATTTAACACATGCATGGCTGTAGAGTGACTATCCAACTTTTTTGAATTTTTTTTACTTTTGGTGAAGTTTAGGGCTATTCTTGGGTCAGCATAAGTGGTTACTCTATTCACAGAACTGTTAAAAGATTGTACCAATCAATCAGTGGAAACTAAATTATCTTTAAGAATGGATCCTACTTTAACACAAGATGAGAACTTGGATATATGTCAGCTCTCCCATTACGACAAGAAGTCTTTAGGATACCAAAAAAATCTCCAGATCAACAACTTGTTAAATTTTCCATAAAACAGTAAATCACGGAATATGTTTGCACATAAAAGCAAAATCAAGGAAAATTTCATCTGTATCAAAAAATTGTTACCAGTGACAGATTTTCTTCTTAGGGATGACCGCTTCAAAGAATTTTTGAGGGACTTTATCCAGACATGTGCATCTACATGACAAGTGACTTTCAGTCTATGGTCAGAGATTGCAATAAAGCAGTCATTTCTAATTTCAAGTTTTTAAAAATATAATTGGGTAATGGGTAATGACCCCAAATCAAGCATCTTCAAATACTTAATATTTTCAGAGGATAGTATCTCTGTGATATGATTTCAAAGAGATTAAATTACTCACTCAAAAAAAGAAAACACTCCCTTTACTGTCATATAATTGTTGCCAGCCTTGTGGAAGCTCTACAAAAAATAAATGAAAAAAAACGATAATCTATTTGTAAGCCCTATCAGAGCTTCAAAATCTGATCAGGAAATCTCCATTTCCATTTCTCAACATTCCTTTGTAAATCGATTCGAAGAGTTTTTGGTTATGGAGATAACACCTTGCAGAAAAACTGGCAATTCTTGTTACCTTTCTGGGTGCTCTATTGACATTTCAAGAAGAAATTACATTTTATACGCTTTTTAAGATTGAAAGGTTTGACACAATTAACAATTTAATTTGTAAATCATGTAATTTGAAATACCTCCACAGACTTTGTATCTTTTTCCCGACGTTGGATGTTCCCACTGAGTTGATTTTGTCAAATGACTATAAAATTAAATTTTTATTAAGAATAAGGTAAGCAAATGTTTAAATTGTCACAAATCAATTGAGCGAGACCAACAATAAAACGTCCAATATCATTGTTTACATTAAGAAAAAATTAAAAGCGAGTTTGTAGGACGTTATGTTCGACAAAAATTTATACAGAAAAGGAAAAATGTACTTTATGAATTAATATAAATATCTTTTTCTTAAAAACCTCTAATTTATAACGATCACAACTCAGTTCCTGTACTGGAACCTGCATCCGTAAGCCGGACAAAATGTTTTGGAACAGATCCCTGAAAGGACCTTTCATAAAATCACGAATTAAGCTACGGGAAAAGACTCACTTCGCATAATAGATCCTTCCATCGTCCATTGTTCTTATTTCCCATCCAGGCGGCAAAAAGTGTTCCTCTGGGTTTTAAACTCGCTGGTTTCTTCGAACACCAACCCGCCATCCTTGGCAGCCATTTTTACCTTCGGCCGACAAGGGACTGGAGCGGCCCTGAAGTAATACAGACAAACCCACGGCCGCAGGGGGGGGGGGAGGGGGGGAGTGATAGGACGTGGTAAAATAGGGTAAAGTACATCAAATAAAGAAAAAAAAGGAAAAAAATCACAGGAACAACAATGGAGAAACAGCGGGAGAGATTGTTCTTATCAAAGACTGAACATACATTGAGCTCTGTCCTTTTTAAGAGATGTGTACTGAACATTCATTAATACTTCGAAAAAACTTCCCCCCTAAATTAACCATTGTCAGCACCCCTAAAGTTGAGTTTCATTCCACCCACCAGGTCGAGAGATGTAATTACCCCTGTGATTAGGTGTAGAAGCTGGCTGTCTCATTTAAGGGTGCAAATTGAGGAAACAGATGGAGTAAAGGGAAAGTTTTTAGTCCCTAATCTTCATTCATTTGAAGTCAACTGAGGCTTGAGTCATATTAGATCACTTTATCTTTGCAGTTTGATTCATACTAAACAACTCCAGTTACACAATGTGACTCTTTTCTTCATATGAAATTCTCTTGGGGTACAATTTCTCAACACATCCTTCTTTCAAGGTTAAAAACTTACACCCAAAAGTATCCTTTCCTTTGAGTTTCAGACAACAAAACTTGATGGTTTAATCAGTGGAAAGGGAGGAAAGATAGAAAGGAACAGAAGCCACAGTTTAAAAAGAAAGGGTTAAATGACACTGGACTTGAGAGAAAAATGATGAAACTACAAGTAAAATTCCAATGTTCAGTTTGTTTAATACAACCTTACAACCAAAGTGCATAACTGTACATGGTGAAATTTTAATAACCCTTCTGTTGGCTGTTAAGTAAATGACACTTCAACCTTAGAGAAAGTAATAAAATTAAATTGAAATGTAAAATTGTTAAAAACTAAAAAGCGAAGCAAAAGGGAATATTTACCTTATGGACTAAATTTTCTTAATACAATGGTAAGAACGCTGACAGGGTTCTTACTAAAACAAATAAAACCTGCTATGCATGTTACTTAAGTCCATCTTACAGTTTGCAGAAAATGATATGTTCCATGAGAACATTTTCTACAAACCCAAAATAACTCATTCACTCCAGCAGACAGTCTGTGACCAATAAGCAATTTTTCCAATATAAGTTCAGTTTTAAACTAAAGAAGTGATGAGAAAGACCGGGAATATTGTTTGATATCACAAAAATTATCATGGCTAAACTCATACAAAATGTATGACAGACAGTGCAGAGAATTGATATTTGATGCTTGGTATTGGGAGTAAAGTTTTGAGACACCAGCATAATTTTCTCAACAATCACCAACAACACAATAAAATTCACAACATTTGCAAACAGATCTAAGTATACTAATTTACATAATTAGCACCTTTTAAGGTAAAGCATTTCTGCACTGACCTAGAGTAACCTTGGAACAGTACCAGCCTAATGGTTATAGCGCACCACATATGCTTCTTCGATATGCCTTTCACACCTAAATATCCATGCTGATATAATGAATGGAAATTGCCTAAACTTGCTAAGCAACACAATGTGCTTCACAAGAATGACATTTTGTTAATCTTTCAACCCTCATGGGAGTGCCAATTTGTTGATGGTGATATTTTTACTGTCAACACTTATTTAAGCAAACATATGGAAACACCAAAGATTGAACAGTGACCTTGTTGTCAGAAATAAGGCGATCTGTAGTTGAATGGAACAACTACAGGTTACCAGTAACATACTATCTGCTCAAAGTGCACTTATCTGCTGACAAAATCTAGCATTTACACATCAACACCTATGTGCCCTAAATATTACCTTCATGCGAGTTACTTTAGATTAAACAGAATTAATGTGCCTCCAAACCAGCTAGCTTAGCCTGCAATATCAAACCCTTGGTTTTTGCTTTTCAGTTGGTCTGTGGAACAAAACACCTCTAAGAGAAACTATTTGCAACAGCAAAATATTGCTGATCATGCCGCTTGGATTTCTAGAGTTCTGTTTGTAAGAAGCTGGCAGTAAGCAAACAATTAACCCATTCAGAGTCATCTTGGCCAAGAGGTTGTTTGCAACTCTACACATTCAAAGTCTGAACATAGTGAAGGACACTTGTATAAACTAACTGTGATGCTGGTAGACAAATATAATCACACAGTTCATATACAATAATAACCACTCAATTATTAAATAGAAGATAAACTGTTACTTTCAACAAAGCAACCTTCAGTCTTTTGCCATAGCACTTATTTTATATCCAAAGATGATAGAAACACCAAAACAACTTCATGAACCCAAAATTGATAACGTATGCATGAATGCAATACTGAATCAACAGTTAAGAATAACTACATGTACAGTACCACTCATATATATGTTAACTAGCAGATGCATGTCATACACTCAGGCACAGAACATCAGATGCGCACACACATTTTTTTTATATTTCTAAAAACTTCCCCTCCATTAAATCTGTTATTACCCCCTAGTCCAAAGAGTGAACAAATACATGTATGAATCTTACAATTAAAATAAACTTGTTAAAAAACTTACTAATGTTTCTGTACAAAATGTGAGTATGATAAAGAACCATGGTTATATTACAAGTGTATGATGGTAAAATAAGTGGGCAGTATTCATTCATATGTACATATGGTCTTTGCAAGAAACATTTAAGATTGTATCATGATGGTTAGCTATAATAATTATAATAATAATTAACACCTTTCCCTCCCTCTCTTTAATAACCAAGAAAAGTAATCCTCAACACTGACTTGATTTCACTTAGGAAATGAGAATTGGAGAATTCCTAGAAAAGAGGAGATAAACAGTGTTACAAATATTTGTAATTTCTCCGATGATTACTACAATATCTTCAATACAACTACTGTTATCAATATTATCATCATTGTCTCTGATGAAATGCACAGACCACACATCCTTTACTGTTCTTTACATGTGAATTAGACTTTTAACAAGTGTAATTCCATACCGCTAAAAGAGGACTCCTCAAATGCCATATCCATGGGTTCCATTTCAAACTGTTCATCTTCATCAGACTGGTATTGAGCAATGGACCTGTTGTAAATTCCAACTTTGATCAGTTCTTTATGAGTGATGAGAAGAATAACAATTCTTACAATAGAGAAACAATTAGGAGGATGTGTATTTTCAAGTTTCCAGTAGCTCAGTTTGTTTACCCCAATACTCTAGCAAAAGCATTGTTTTTCCTTTCTCTTTAGAGGATTGCTGGTCTCAGAAGAATTTCAAGCAAAGTTTAGGCACAGTCTTGGAAGGTAAAGAGATTATCTCAAGATATGAGGTTGCTTCAGACTGTTTGGATAAAGTTCTACTTCATATCTGTGATAGAAACTATTCTGTCCCCACATTTTCCTGAATTAAAACAGGGGACTTCATAATAACAAGACAAATATGGGGTTTCAGTAGATTATGTTCCTCAGCCTCTAAACAGTACTGTAGAACTTCACTAAAGATTTTCCTCTACAAAATGTGCTTCCTACCTTGTTGCTCTACATGTAAAGAACAATATTCTCTTCATTTTCTTGTTGTAGAAGAAATAGTTGAAAGACCAGAGGCTTCCTTCCTCGCCATAAGGGTCTGAGTCAAGATCAGGATTGTAGCTAGACATAAATAAAAAAAAAAAAAAAAACATTTCCAAAATTACAAACCACTCAAATAACTTGACTTCAGTAATAATGTATTTGGCACCTCTTTGGTAATTGGGAATGCCTAAACAAATTGGATAGGTAATATGTTGAACAAAAGTTTGTTTATTAGTTAGCTAGTAAGTGGCAAATCAACTGGCCAATTATAAAAAAAACAGTGTGGTGACTGAACTTAAGACTGCTGTGAAACAAATGGCTGTGAGAGAAAGTGTGAAAAGTTAGAAACTGCATGAACCTCTAAATTTTAAATCCAGCACACTTTCACCACCTACATTTTGTACCTACCATAAAAATACATTCAAGTTCAGTAGTCATGAACCCTTAACATCTAACTAAATATTTTGGCATCAAGTGGTAAAATCATAATATAAATATGAACTTTACTATAATCCATGCAATTACCTGAATATGTCACACTCCACCAGATTAATCTCTTCATCAATTGCACTCCACAATCCTGCCCTGAGAGCAACATATGTCTCACCATTAATGGCAGACAGATTCCCATTGATTGCATCTACCACCAATTGAAGGTTTGGTTCACGCGAGAACTCATGAGACTTCACATTACTGAAATCATAATCTGGGTTAAATGATGCATTCAGGGTGGAAATCAAATAGAACAACATCTTGCGACTGATTGTGTCACACAGCACAGCTTCCTCTTGACTTCCTGTGCTCAGCCTTCTCTGCCGTGTACTAGTAAGGACTGCAGGGTAATTGCTGTTGGTAGGTGATATGCTTGCTGAGTGTGTAGTTTGTGGTGGTGACAAGGCCTGAAGTTCATGAGGGGCACATCCTTCATTCAGACTCTTATATAGTTTTTTGTCACTACCAGCCATCTTACAAGAGTAACTTTCAATTCTAGGAATAAAATACATTCATAAATATCATATCCTATAGTATATGGCTTCACACAATAAAGGACACAGGCCTTTAGCATTGCCTCCCATTCAATTTGACAAACAGTCTTACTGGAACTCTGACAGTTCCCTTACGTCATCAACCATTGTCAGATTTGTGGATTCCTTCCTGGTTATGTCTAAAGGTGTCAACCTGTTACTGTGGGGTCCTGCCACCTAGACCATTTAAATAGAGGATGGATTGTCTAATTTTAATGGGGGTGGGTTAACAGTCCGAACCCAACCCCCAGCCTGGAGCACCAGGGGATCACACTTTGTCTGGTCTCTACCCTTCGACCTGTTCGGCATGGGTGACCCTACCAGGAGTTCAAGACTCCAGCCGACATAGCTCTAGGGGTTACTGAGACACACAAACCATCCCACCGCGATAAGGTGGTGACCCTTGGGATGGAGTTACAAAATCTGGTTGTCAAAAGTACAAGTGATCCTGGAGTTACTGTAGTTTAGTTAGTGATACAGATACAATGATGTCTAAGAGTGTTGTTGACAAACTGAAAAAGATTTCTCTATACTGACAAGCAGCATGCCTGTCAGTTGCTGATTTGTAGGTACAGTTGCTTAACCCTCTGACGCCTCAGAGTGACTATCATCTAATTTTCTCCACATAAAATTACCTCTAAATCAAACTGAAGGGTCTAACGTCATACTAAAGGAAATGATCACCAACTAAACCTCTTGACTAATAAACAAATTCTCCTATCAGTGCCTTACAAAATTTACAGAGAAAAGTATTGAAAATAAGTATACTGATGATTCTAGGCCATTAGTCTCTAACATGAAAAATCTGTATTTGTGTTGGAAGTGACAAATCGACATAGGTATACTAAAAACCAACAGAACTGGCAATTGACAGGTAGTAAGAGCCACAATTGTGTAGCGCAGATTATTTTTGATTCAGAGTTTGGCAGATTTTTGGGATAGTTCTTGATCAGCATATTAAATAAATTTAGGTGGAAAGCCTCACAAAATGCAGCATTAAATTTATTCTCCTCAATCAAATGAAAATCATCACATGCAAATCAAAAGTCAATTCAAGTTCCCAGCCAAAATTTTATTAGTCTCGAGCCAATAAAAAAATTTGTTTCTAAAAGAACTTAAAATTGCAATTCCGCAAGAAAACTCAGGCGCTCCAAAACTTTCTTTCTCTAAGAGCTATGTCAGCTGAAGTCTTGAAGGAAATTTTCGTGTACCAGTATCTACAGCCTCAGATAGTTAAGGTTGAAATAACACTAAAAATACAGCGAGAGTGGACAAATATTAAACCATAAAGTGATCCCCGACACTAGAGTTAGTGAATGACTGTCAGCTGATATGGAATATGCTGAGCCTCGCAAATTCATTACGACCTTCGAAGTTTATTTTTCTGGATCAGATAATTTCGCTGTTCATGGCTAATGGCTTATCGACACTGAGTAAACTTATGACAATCTCAAATGTGTAGGGTAAGCTTGGAAATACAAATATGGTTCAAGCGAAGAATTACCGAACGGAATTAGATACAAAAAATTTAAATACATTTCAAAACAGAGATAAACAACAAACTGTAGACGTATTCATTATCTAGATACCTTACCTGCCATCAATTTGGCTGTCTCCCTTGTCCGTGGAAATGGCTGCACTTAGAGTGTCCAAACGGGCGTTTTCCAAGAGCTTCATATTGTTTTCACCAACTCGACCTTAGGACTGATTAACTTTTTCTTTCAAGGAGAGAAATTTTGTTTATTCTCGTACCTGTTTACCAACCTTCGCTTCGTATAAGCTTAATGAAGTCTCTGTCGATGTAAAATGGGCTTGCTATGCGAACTAATAATCGACTTCTTCTTGTAAAAGGGTTGACGTCCGGGTTTTCGTCCACTCTGGGCGCCAATTTTTTCCACAAAGAAACAGAGGAAGGGTGAACTGTCGCTTGGATGCATGTAGAAGACTTCCTTCTAAGCTCAAAAACTGCTTGACTTAACTCACAATTACGTGAGCTGATACTAAAACACTTTTTTAAACTAAACTGCAGCTATTTAGATGCTAAAATACTGAGAAAAGCGAGGAGAAGATGCTTTTGTCAGAGCACAAGATGGCGGGTTCATAAACAACAAATGTCTAGCACTGAAACCGAAAGATGACGTCATAGTTCCTAAAGTAGGATTTAGGAAAAAAAGGAAGAAAGGGAAAAAAGGAAATGAGATGAGGCAGAGAGAAACGATAAATCTAACAACAAACCAAATACAAACGTTGTTATGAGGAAAGTGAGAACTTTTTCTGCTTTCATACTGAGTTAGAAGTCCATTGTCACATTCGAAAATTATTACGTGATTAGTACTAATTGGAACTAATTACATACGAAGGTTTTGTCGATTGTACTTCGGGATTGAATCGGCATTAAATCGACATCGAGCAAAACGAGTCAAGAAATTTGAAATAGAGGAAACGGAAGGCCACGATAGAGGAAAACAAGAGCACCCTCGAAGATTACTGGATCAGTCGCAGCTATCAAAAGAAGTACGAGCTAAACTCAGTGGAGGTTGTGAAGTGCCTGACTAGTGAAGGGTCCCATAAAACTGCGCACTCAAACAGAACTAGAGCGGCCAGAGAAATGGGAATCGTGAACAGCTTTGTTTGGAGAGGATGGTAATCAGTAACAATAGTAGAAAATAGTAAAGTTCTGAAGTTTGCCACGTGACGTACATTAGCTCTGCTGCCAGTTGTTTCTAATCGGAAATTATTTTTTTTTTTACAAATAGTGGGCGGCGGGTGATACTTTTGAGACGGATATGAACCAGACTATACAAAGAAGTAACAAACTGATTTAGACTCAGCAGTACAATTCGTTTCAGACCTATAAGTATAGAAGGAAAAACGACTCGTAAACTGGATTTTATTTTTTTCCGTCCGTTTATTATAAAATGAGGTATACAATGTGCAACAATGGGATAGCCACTTGCATTCTTATTAGGCTAAACAGTAAACTATGAGGAAGTTGCATTGTGCAATTCTTAGGAAAAGTGGTTTATATTGACTCCTTGATCTTCAACATAGTCAGAATGTTCCTTCCTTGCCTACTGAGGTATTTTACTGAATCAATTTGATGTTAAGTGATGATCTTCATTCTCACAAATAGAATACTTTTTAAATTAAAGTTTTAATTCACTGCAGCGGCCATTGCTAATAATGTTAAAGGATTTGTCTCCCAAGCTAACTATTCATTCTCAAAGGAAAGAACACCATGTTTCGAGAAGACTTAGCTTAAGTCATCAGGAGACTGCTACAGGAACGGGTTAATGATTTGCCGAGTGATGGTTAGTACACAGGGACCGCGCAGAGAAAGGGACTGGGGGGGGGGGGCTTTAGCCCCCCCCCCACTTTTTTGCTAAAATTAAACAAAAAAATAGTTTAACAAAAATAACGAAGCCAAAAATAGCCCCCCTCCCCACTCAAAAAACTTGTTGCGCGGTCTCTGATACAATAAGTCAAGCAGCGAAAAATAAATCTTCATATGCTTATTGCAAATCAGCGATTAAAATGGATCACATATCAACTAGTTAGATGGACTACTTATCTAGTATGGTCGTCAGCAGGGACTGTTCTCGTGGTGATGCTGATCTGTTCGCCCGATGTAATTTCCTCTGGATCCCTTGCATCATCTGGTTGGATTTGATTACATCCTTTATTCACTCTTCTTTCTTGTCTAGCTTCAAGTCTCACAGCCATGACTCTTTGTCTAAATCTAAACAATTTCCTCTCATTTTCTTCAGCTTCTTGAAGAGTTTTTCCCAACAACATCTCGATAAAAGCAACTCTAAAATGTCTATTTCGAACTGTGTAAATAATTGGATTGACAACGGAATTAAGAGTCACTATCCCGAGACAAAATTGACGAGCGGACATCTTAACTTCATCCGAGAATCTTTTCTCGAATATATACCACGTGAAATTAAGGAAAGTAAATGAGACCAGGAAAAAGAGTATAACGATCACAATTAAAAGGGTAGTTGATTTTAAAGCTTTCTTCTCTCTTTTAAATTTAGCTTTTGCTTCCATAGAAACTTGGTGGGTAAGAATACTTTTTTCGTGACGACGGGCCTGTTTATAGACCAGAACCTGAAGTATAACAATCGAAGAAAACACTATGATCTCTAAAATGGCGAAAGTCATCATAGTGTTTGGCAAAATGAAATAGAGAATGACTGCTGTGATCCAGGTAAGAAACGATGAAACTATAACTCTGGTATTTGTGAGCACCTCGTTGTGTCTAAGAGAGTACTTTATGGTGAGGTAGCGTTCTCCACTGATCAGAATCAAGTGGCACATAGATATCAAGCTAACTTCCATAAAAGAGAAGCTAAACGCCAAATTAACTTCGCACACTTCGTGGAAATCTTTACCTTGAAGCAGAAAAATCGCCAGAGTTGCATTCAGGGGTTGAACCAGCACGCCATTCAGTACATTAGTGAGTGCGAAACACGCCAGCATGATGTTTGAGTGTGTTTGAAGTCTTCTTTTTACCTTCACGGCTAAAATGACTAATCCGTTAAAAAAGCAGGTCAAAGGACAAGCAACGAAACTCAGAACGGCTGCTGCGATGAGAAAGTTGCGAGTAAGTTCGGAAGAAAAATCATATCGCCGAAGAATGGTTTGAGGAACTAATGAGCTGTTGCAATTGTTTCCAAAGCCAACAGAGGAAGAGTAATTCATTTTCGATATGCCGTCCCTCAGTTGATGTCCCCGCTTCTTGATTAACTTCGAAAAGGGCCAAAGTTCGTTTTGGATCTCTTTCAATTGTCAGTCCACCTTTAAATGGGCCAAAATTTCAATATGCCCCCTAAACAATCCACGTATCGCTGAAAAGACTCAGGATGGTACCTACATTTATTTGTAAAATAGAAGTGAGTGGTTCAATTACCCGATGAAATTTTCAGCTCACCTAGCCGTCAGATGAACAGAAATGACTATGTAACATCCGCTCTTTTATTTTTGGAGAGCGGGTGACTTCAAAAGTTTAACGATTGAACCGAGTTTGCTTTCATTTGAGAGAATTCGGCATAATTCAACTGGGTGTCATTGTTGAGAGAGCCGGAGAGGTCAATAAATCATGAAATTAAAAGAGTTTAAAAGCATTGCGTGCGAGTTTTGCCACTTTAGGCATCTGTTGCAAAATGTGTTATAATGATGAGACTTAAGTTAAAATGAACGCAAAGGAAAGCTTTGCGTCATCAAAAGTCGGGGCTTGTCGAATTGGTCATTGATTTTCACGAGCCCTCTTGCTTTGGTAGATACTTCTAAATTTGGAGAATTTTTGCTGCTGATGTGAATGTAAAGATAGGTTTTTACTTGTTTATTGAAATTTAATGATAAAAATGTCACTTTTGCATTGTATTTTCTTTTTCTTAGACATATTTTTTACTAATGACCTTCTATACTTGTAATTTCTAGAAATATATTACAACAGAGATGGAGAAAAAAATAATAATAAAAATAGTTAAAACGGATCGCATGTAAACCTTGTTAGCAGTTGCATTTGGAGAGACAACTTATCTTGTGGAAATAAGATTTGTAATTACCCACCAAAATATTCAATCAGCGTGCCGCTTGATGAACAGGGATGAATTGTTAAATCCCTTCTTTTATTGGTTGAGAGCCGGTGACTTCAAAATATTTGCGACTGGACTAAGTTTGCTTTTATTTCGGTTGGGTGTTTTTTTTAAGAGGGCCGGTGAAGTCATTACATCATACAACGTCAAGAAAATATCGACTGCTCTTGACAGCGGTTGAAAGTATTTCATGTCAGTTTTGCCACATTAGGAATCTGTTCCCAAAAGTTATAATTACGATGATGAAAAATAAATAAATAAATAAATAAAATGAACGTAAAGGAAAGCTTAGCGGTAACAAAAGTCAAGGCTTCCTTGAAGTAGTCGCTTTATTTCGACGAGCCTCCGTGACCAAAGCGTTTGAAAAATTAAGTTGGGAAGAACAAATTACAAAAGGCAATAAAGTTGAAAACAATGCTTTAAATGTGTGATTTGGTAGAGCATGAGGAAGGGAAATCTTTTTCATGTTTAGTCCTATAGCAAGTTTGTCCCCAAATGAAAACTGAACTTAGATCCTTACACTTGTCAAAGACAAACTTAGCATTTTGGCGGCATATTATTTCTTCTTTTTATCACTCCTAGAATTGAAACCAATCGAAACCAAGCTTGTTTTGTAAAAGTCTAATCTTCGATTTCTTTCAAGTGCATGATTAATTCAAACTGAAAGTTAGTAATCCGCATTTTCCGAACTGTTGCAAAAGGAATTCTAATTTTGTGTTCCAAAGTCGTTCAAAGAAAAGTTGGAATGAGTCTGTCTTCTTCCGCTGTTTAATTCTAGCGCAACAACTGTTTCAGTTTATCAAAAGCTGTCTTTGATCCTTGCTGCCTTGAAACGAAGCGATTATACTTTCAGTGTAATATACTCTTGGTGCAGTGTATATCAGCTTTCAGTTATAATGCAAAGTTTTTTTTAGCGGACAAACAAATACAGCTTCATCTCCATGTTCTGTCAGGCAACTTGGTCAACATTCAAATTTATTTACCTTCGATTTCACAGTGAGGTATCACTATATTCACAGACAATAGTAGGTGACTCGAAGCGAAACATATCATCACTATGCGATACTTCTGATACTACACTGGCTTCGTTTTTTCTCAACAATCACAGAAAATGTGGGTTTTATTTTACAAAGATTAAAGGCAAACTCAGCTCTGCCGCCATGTTTTTTTAACTCTGCGGCTCTCTTCCACGTGGATTAGATATTTAAGGTGAGGAATTATTGCAAGAAATTCAGTTTTCATGTGTATTCGAAACGCTATTTATAGATATGTCGAACAATCCGATATAATCATTAAAACGGGGCTAATTTGCGAGATTAGAAACAAATTTCCATTTGCTATTAACTGAAAACCAACCCATTAGCTGCTTATTTCCATAAAGCGAGAAAAAAGCTGTTAGCTAATAAAATATTCCCAAGAAAATCTACTTCTGATAAGCGTCAAGCTCTAAGTGCTTGATTTTTTTAAAAACAGGCTGAGGGTTTTTGCCAAGTTCCATTCGTTTCGTTTGAGGCTTTCACTGATGAGTATAGCTACAGAGGTTGCCACATTTCTTTTAATATTCTTGGTGCTAAAATCCCAAATGGAGTTCCATACCTTTTGAATCGGTCCTTGTCAAGGGCATGTTAAGTGCCTCTTAAGTCTGTGCACCTTTGAAAATTGAATTCGTTTGAGTAAACCTTTCAGATTTCAAACCGACCAAAAATTAGCCGTCGGTTACTTAGTCACTTGATTTGGAGAATATTTTGAAACAGTTTGGTCGTGAATGGTCGCCATTTGATGTGAATTCTCCCTTTAAGATATAGCTGTCTGTTTCAAACTCTTACAGAAAGAATGAAGAATCTGTTTAGTTTTTCCAACTGAAGTTCTATATCATTCGTTATCGCTCTTGATTGCTGGTGAAATCAAATGTCGTTTTCGCGCGGACATTTTAGTAGGCTTAACGCCTTTCAATTTACGAATCAGTATTTGCAATCTCTTTGTTTATTTCTCATTCCCTTTTTAGTTTGGTGAATATTCGGCTAAAACTGACCATCTCAACTTCAAGGCGAAGATGAATGAATCTTCTTCGATGGGGACTAAAAACATTTTATACAACTTGTTCCCCAGACATGATTCTTCGCGATCTTCCTCTCCTGATGCGGTTGACATATCCTTCTCACTACAACAGTTGTTCCCAGCCTCGTTGCCTGTCCTTTGACCTGTTTTTATGAATGTGTCGGTTATTTTGATCGTGAAAACAAAACAACGGCTCCAAACACGCTCGAAAATTTTGTTGGCATGCTTAGCACTCACTGATTTACTGACTGGCCTGATTCTTCAACCCGCTTGTTTGGAACCAAGCCTGATCTGTCTGCTGCAAGGCAAAGATAAGACTGACCTCTGTAAAGTTGATTTAGTGTTTACCAGCTCGTTCATTTTGTTTTGGTTCGCGTCAGTTTGTCACCTGGTTATAATGAGCTGTGAACAATATGGGACGATAAAATGTTCCTTTACACGTAACAAGCTGCTCGCAAAAGCTCTTATTTTATACCTTGGAATGCATCAATCGTCATGTTGATTCTCTTGTCTCAATCACTATTCCTTACAGTCGCAACTTTCATGGCAGCATTGTTGGGTTCAGTCATCTTCCTTAAAGTTTTCATCTTTAAGCAGGCCCACCGCCACGAAAAAGACACTCTGACCCATCAAATCTCTAGCTATATAGAAGCCAAAAAAATTCCAAGAAGAGAAAAAAGCCCTAAAAACAACTACAATAATGATACTGAGGACTTTTCTGTATTTCCTTTTGCCCTCTGCTTTCGCCCTTACATGAAATTCTCTCAGATGGAAAAAGACTCGAACAACAATTCGTCGTTTTACCGTTGCGATGGTAAATTCGAATTCATTTCTTAAATAAATCCGGTTGTGTTCGCCATTCGAAAAAGGCACTTTCGAGTTGCATTTATTGAGTTGCTGCTTTCGGGAATAAAATTTTCAAGAAGCTGAGGAAAAAGAGAGCAAACTATTTAGATTCAGACGGAACGGAAGAGAGAGACCAAATCCGAACATCTGCTTCAAAAGGTTACGTGAGTACTTAAGCCATCGTCGCCACGCAACAGTCACTGTAAATAATTATATAAAGGCTTTCTCTCCAAATAAATCGACTTTCGAAGCAGGGAGAATAAGGAAATACCACTGTATACACTGTACTATGCAAGAGTCTCAGGAAGCTCTGGGGTCTTGAATTTATCAGTGATGGTCCGAGTCGAAGGGGAGAGGGGTGACAATTTGGCAGCGGCTTCTGATAAAGTCCACCAGAGAGTGGCGAGTAATTTGTCCGTTTGCAACAACATTTGGATGTTAGGAGTAGCTATACCCAAGTGAATGTCAGATTTAAAAGTTAGGGAGTGATTACAATTAGTCTTTGACTCTCAAGATCAATACCAACCATACAGTTCAAAAGTCAGAGAAGGACAATACGTCAGCGAGTGTCACAATCAAAAGTCAGGGGAGGGGGCTTGAATTGTTTCAATAAGCCCGAAAATCAGTCAGGGAGTAGCAATTTGTTTCCCGGTTTCCATGTCAAAGGACAGTGGAGAGAAAATTGTCGATGACGATCAGAATCAAACGTTAGAGGTATAAAAATGTTTTAAAACAATGTGTTTCTGTTTGTCTTAATTTTCTTAACTTTATTGACTAATGCACTATACACCGAGCACTTTTTCATTTTCTTTTTATTAATTGTATGTCATAAAACAGTTGACCATCATATAGTCTTCCAAGATCAGTTCTATAAATTGCTCCATGTTAACTTTACTTTCCATGATTTTCCTTTACAGGCATGTTCTCTTGGCGGGCTCTAATTGCAAACCTTCTGAATTTTGGGCATGGTCTTCGTCTCACGAGTCCGAATTTCATAACTTTAAAGACACTGGGCAAAGCTTTAAATAAACAACAGTTTACCATGGCTCATAAAACAAATGCAAGTCCTTCACTGCAATTACCCGAGTGATGGAAAAGCTAGTGTTAATTATACAAGTTAATTAGTAAGTTTTTTTAATTTGTTCCAACAATTTCCATCAATGTTTGTTATCTAAACAGCACGTATTGCTCGCAGGGTATCTTGGCTCCACTTTATAAAATGATTTTGGCAATTAATTTTATATGTGGATGTGGAAATTACTGCAAGAATAAAAGAAAAGTAAGATGTTGAGTGATGCTAATGGCGTGATAGAATTGAAATCTTCGGCATGATTGCTTTTCGTTGGCTGCCGTGCGCTTTAATATTTGCGCTTTGGAAGGGACTAGCACAATGAAACAGCGCTTTGACTTACTTCATGAACTCGGGTGATCTTGCGATGACGTTTTCGAACTCTGAATAAGATAAGAATCCATCCTCATCAATATCGGCCTCTTTTAGTAACTTGAAGGAAGAATAAACATGAGATAAATATTATTTTTTGGCCGTCGTCACTGTAATCGCATGCGCCTGCCCAACATAAATTCATTGAAAAAACAAAACAAAACTAAAGATTGGCAAACGAAGGCTTTGACTGAAAACACTTCATTCGTCGTTTTGGGCGAAGAACATTTGTAGGAAGAGAGATGAATTGATTTATGGATTTAAAGTTAGCAAGTAATGCGTGAAATTTTGAATATAATACCTCATCTGAAACAAACTCCATCTCTTCATCAGTAAGTTCCTTTGCTGTGATAGCTCTCAAGGTTTGTTTGAGATCTTCCTTGCCCAGGTAATCATCTTGGTCAAAATCTCGAGAAAAAGAAAGAAAGGAAGTGAATGAGGAAAAAGGATTATGCACTTCTGGGAAACGAAAAACCCATAGAATGAAAGAGAGAAAGTGTTACAGCCCGGTTATGACTAACACATTCAAATGAAAATAGCTATGAAGGGTAAAATTTAGAAACGTAGTTGATTAAAGAGAAGATCTTTACCAAATATCCTGAATGCATACTTTGCTTTGAGCTCTATAGGAGCCTGTGAAAACCGAAAAAAAGGAAAAAGTTTAGTGCATCGTGCCTCTGCTCCAAAGGAGAAAAATTGATCATATAAACATTTAGATCTTGATTTGACTGGCTTTCATATTCATTTGTTGCTATGGATGTAGAATCTGGGTTAGTGTTAATAGACTCTTCAATAATGCTGTGAGAAACTCGACCCTGTTCGACTAATCAAATTGTAGAGGTGACGTCTCATCGCGACAATCAAAAAATCATTTCTGTGTTCAAATTCGCCTGGTCCAAACAATTTCTTTTCAATGTCTCGAAACGATCGCTTTTAAGGAACATTCCACTGAGGTTTGCTGCACCTTCGCTTTCCTTATTCCAATTATCAACAGCCGTACGCGTTTATGTTACCGTCATAATGGTACTAAGCTGTAATAGTACTCCAAAATAGGTACGTCTAAAAAGAAACTTACAGATTCACTGAGCACTGACATCATGTTTAAGAAATCGTCGAATGTCAGGCTGCCATCTCCACTAGGGGAAAACACTTCACAGATTCGTCGCCTGAAGGGATTCTCCTATTATTTGAAAGAAATATTAATATAATATCTGGAATCTTGAAAAATTAACATACCAAATTTAGCTCAGGAGCATTCATGATTGACATGGAGAACTTTGGTCAGTAAGTCAAACGTTGGGAAATTGATTCAACTTTGGCCAGCCACGCGCCAAATAAAATTTTAAAGGAACCTTCGACAAAAAAAAGGGATACTCAAGAAATTTGAACGCAAAGTTTATCCAAAGTTTATTGGTTAGCTAAGACAACTTGGATTTTACAACCCGAAAGCACGATTTTGGGCCTCTATTTTGGCCGCCTTTCAGATTTTCTAACGTTCGCGCACGTGCAGATGCAGTTTAAACCAGTTCTGTGTACTTTGTTTGTAATTCATCATATCTAAATTAGAGTACTAAAAATAACGGCTCTCAAAAAAAAAATTAAATAATAATAAAAACTGAACTAGTGGCTTGAAAAACATTTGCAATTTGAGACCTCCTTCCCTTCCCCCGCCGGGTAATTCATTGTTACTTGTTGGCTCACCTTGAGTTCTGGTAGTTGCTGGAGAAATTTGTATTTCAGTTTTGGCTGAACATCAAGTTCTGTAAAATCTTCAGGTATAAGGTCTGTATTTAAATCTCGATATCGCCGGTGAATCCTGATAATGAATGAACTCGTGATTTTTAAATTAAGAGAATTACAATTATAAGAGAATTGTAACAACACTCGACCACGACAACAACAGGAACAACACGAACAACAAATACATCCGAACTTTTCTCTATCTCAAGTGATTTTTATACATTCGAATGAAAGAGAGTCAGCTCTCCTGATACGACTAGCCTTGAAAACTACATGGCTGCGATTCAACAACAGAGCTGCAGTGATCCACGTTCATTTATAACTGAAACTGAGTTTGCGAGGATAAACACAATCCGAAAAAGAACAACAATGGTTAATTTTAGGTGAAGAGACCAGTGAAGATGCCGAATGAGAGAACTGGAAAATGTTTGCTAAATTTTCTTAATTAATGTGATGATAGAAATATGGCTTTCTCACTGATCATTTGAAATTATAATGCGCTCTGCCTTCCCCACATCACAAGTGACCATACCAACTGAAAATACTGAATGAAGATTGAAAAGTATTAATCGCAAATGATGGTATGAGCCTACATTGAATTCTAACGCAAACAGTCCATAAGGTGCGATTGTACAAATCATTTATAAATTAAAATAAAATCAGTTGAAACACATACCTTAAAATATCAGCCCGATTGAAGTATGTACAGTCCTAAACGATAAAAATAACAAAAATAGGTTATTAAGAGATCGGGAATGATGATTCCGCGAGGAATCGCTTAAAATGAAATAATGACATGCGAATTTATAAACCTGATAGTCTTCGAGCTGATCTTCTGTAAAAGCTGCTTGCTTGTTTCCCATATCTCGAAAATAAATTAATTACACTTAAGGTTAAAGTGAAATATTTTTTCCGTGTTTTGTTGACGGACAGGCGAGATTTTTTGCTTCAAAACAAGGCGATTTATGATAAATTTAGAGATTTTGCTTGGAATCGCAGTCCTACACCTGTTCATGTATGACACACAAGAAAAATTCAATAAACAAAACAAGCGATTGTATTGGTCGTCCTTTTAAAAAACCATGTGGTTTGAATTTGTTTTTGTGTTTGGAATACCCTTTATGCGTTCAGCATACAACAAGCACTGATTTGACCTCATTCCCGCTGTTACAACCTCATTTTACAGCAAGTTGTTAATAATTGATATTACCCATGTAATAATCACTTTTTTTTCCTTTTACTAAGATCTGTTAACTCTTGTCTTGATGTATACACCACGGGCATATTTAAAAGGTCGCTTAGGGTCACCTTGAGACTGTGATAACAAGGGAAAGAGAAATTGGAGAAAGGTGTTTGTCGTCTTAACACGAGCGTGGGATAAAGAAATAACTCTCAGTCCCCATGAAGAATCGAACCACAGACCTTAAGATTCCGCGCTCCGATGCTCTACCACTGAGCCACAGAGACTTAGTGGTGGGCAAATTCACTACGGAAATAGGGACTTTGATTTTAAAGTTTTGATTTTTTCTTTGTCCCACGCTCGAGGCAAGATAAAAAACATCTTTCTCCATTTATTTAACGAGCTCAAAATTTACCATATTTCTTATTCTATTCACAAAAAGAAATCAGAAAGCAATTACTACCTACAATGTAAACATAGAGCTCTTGTTCCAGGTTTTGGGGGAGGGGTTGGTTTATCTGATGTCACTTTGCACCCATCTATCGAGGCGTTGGTTTCCGTCGATCCTCTTGCAGTCTAAGCTATTTCACTGATAGATTTTTGCATTTCTTCTTTTAATAAATTAACAAATCACTTCAGTACAGGTTAGGTGAAGGGGTGAAACCAGAGGAAAGAGGAAAGACGCCAGCGTCACCACGCACTTTAGCATAGGTTTTCAAACGTATGAGACGCTACAGCGCTCGCCCGGAAGAGTTTCATTCGAGTTTCAATTACGGTACTTGGGATGCGGTCTCTCTCTCTCTCTCTCTTTTTCTCTCTTGGTTTATTTAAATAGGTAAATTTGGTTTTGTATTGTCTCACTGATTTCCAATGATCATTGCACATTTATCCAGATTTTTTTTCATAATTCTTTTACCCCGGTCCTCTCTCGGTCGATAGTTTGATTGTGAATAGGAATTGCCGAAATCACGCAGGGGGAAAGTTGACTGCGCTAGACTAATAGGTGAGCTTTGTCATGTTCTGTGAATTAGTACTGCTGCAGTGTCTACAATCTCTGCTCTTATGGAAACCTACAGACTGAAGAAGGTAAACTTCTGTATGTTAACTGAGGTTTTCGCTAGTTTTTGGCACAGTGAAAGGAGTGTGAAAGTTTAAACGGAGCGGTTGCATGGATGCCCGTTTAACTGTATTACATAATTATCCTGCCAATTCCAAGATTATAGTTCATAAACCTTTCATTCACTTCGATTTTTTACATTTTTTGCATAGTTATATCTCCAACAAATTTAGGGACGACCTTAGCCGGTCCCCATTTCACCCGCAACCTGTTAGCAGTTATTGAAGAATAGTAAGAATGTTTGTATATACATTTCTTGTGTGATGTAGTTTTCGAACGTCGACGTCGGGGCGAACTTTAAAAGATACTAATTCGAAAAGACCGAATCTGAGAAAATTCTAAAATGTAGTCTTTTAATGACTACATACACAATCCGTTGACATGGAAAAGTTGATTTGCTGAGTGAGACCCTCGATCGTATAGCCGTCGATTGCGACGTTGCAGGCATATCGATCACCTTTGTGGGTCGGATGGTGGAGAGGGGGTCAGAGTTCTGAAATAATCGTGGTACCCCTTGAGAATAAATATAGAAGCATCTGAGTGTCCAAAAGCAGCCTTGCTGACTGGGATCCGACAATAGCCTCCATTTGGCGCAAAAATATGCACAGATATTTGTCTGCGGATTACCAGTTCCAGGATGCGAACGGTTTTCTGAGAGGGATGCTTGTGGTATACTGTGAGCCTTGAGGAACAGATAATGTCTAAGGACAAATATACAAGCATATTGTTGCATCAAATGGATGCCATTGAGTTTATTGTCCTAGCTTCCAAAATTTTGTAATACGTGTTACGCAAAAATGTTTACAAACTGCTTAATGTTTGCTCTATGGGACGTTCACTTTGTAGTGTTCTCTGCAGGTACAACTTTATAAACAAAAAAAAAGTCTTCTTCTGTTACAACCTCAAAGCACTCGCTCTTCTTGAATTAAAATTTTAATGAAGATTGACCTATTATTTAAGTAGACATGGGGTCTGAAAATTGGGCAAAATCACTTAGGGTTTCTCCTTGGATCTGTTCTCTAGTTGTAGTTGTGGAATCAATGGTCATGTGATGCATTAAGACCAATTGCATGTGCCAAAGGAAAAGTATTTGATGTATTATGAGCAAAGTTATCTTGGAGTCTGCAATCCATGGCAGCTATCCATGGTTGAGATGGCATATTGCAGGCTGGTGGTTTATGGGCTTGCATGCTTTCTTCATATGAATACCTGACCTAGGTAGAATTTTTAAGGTTACGATGATGGAAACAAGTGTAAGTTGAAACTAAAGAGAGCAGAGGGATAAGAAAAACAAACAACACCACTATGAAAAACAGTAACATGCAATACTAAATTTGAGAGAAATGCACAAGCGGCATTACCATGGGGTAGTAAAGGGTAGTGACAATTTTAACATTTTCTCATACCACTTATGACATGTTTTTTGACCATTTAATTCCCAGGAGCCACTAAAGATTAATTTTGCTTACAGTATTAAATACACTTGCATTCTCTCCAGAGAAATGTGGTTTGACTTAATACAAAATTCTTTGAACTTCAGTACTGTAAAGTCTCTTAATACACCATGATCCCTTCATATTTGAGGGATATGATTCATAAGTCATCAGATTCTACCTTCACCTCTGAAAAAATGATAGGGATATCTGCTCCCAGGTGTTAGGAGTTTACTGTTAAAGATGTATATCCCGGCTGCTAATAAGCCCACCTGCAGGCAGGGATTTTGCTATATATATATATATATATATATATATATATATATCTGCATAATATTTTTTGATATGAACTCTATATATTTTGAAAATTATTTCTTCAATGTCTTTGGTGTGCAGGCTTCATGTGCAATGATATGGAACTGACAGTAGTCAACCTAAGGCAAGGTGTGTATACATTGTAAGTTAGAGTAAGGTTTAATATGTTACTTACTGTATTGGAGTGCAAATTGCTCATTACATATCATTTTTATCAGATATGCACACATATGCTAGTGTAGTCACGTGGTTGGACATTACTTTTTTTCTATTTTGCATAATTTTCATTATGAATATCATGGAAACATCTGATCATTTTTTGACTTTTGTTTGCAAATCTTGCTAGAGTATGACTTCAGTTTATAGTCTGTGGCAAAGGTATCACTAAATTCACTCTGCAGTAAATAATTTTTGTTAAAATAAAATTCCTATCTCTGTTATGTCTGCAATTATAACCCTTTCCACCCTAATATCAGCATGCATGTTCTCCTTACTGTTCTCCATACATTTCTTAAGGTGCTAACAAGGAGAATTTGTTTAACAATCAATGACTTCTTTGGTTGGTGATCATTTCCTTTATTTTCATGACCTTAATCATTAAATTGTGTGATTCAGGGGTTAAATGCTGTTAAGAGAAATTAGTTGCTGGTCACTCTTAGGGGCCAAAGGGTCAGGCAATTTGCGTGAGCTTGTAATTATAAAAGCCCCACAGTAAACAATCAAGATGTTAGTTAAGGAGAAAGTTTGATTTGATCTGAAGTAGAAATGAAATGCCTCTGAGATGAATTAACTTGTCATCATGTTTGGCCGTATTTATCCTTGCTAGTACAATCATCATACAAAATTCCTAGCCAGATCTCATTTGATTAAGAATATAATTTGTTCAGTTTTCAGACTGAACAGTCACACATACCATAATGATTCAATTTAGTGCTGCTCCTTCCAATAAAAGCCCCCCATCTGATAAACCCCCCCATCTTGAATTTGGTTTTTGGGAATAAGTGCCCCTATTCTAATAAGCCTGCCTATTGAGTAAGCACTCTCATTCCATTAAGCGCCCCTAATAAGTGAGCCTATTCTGTTTCAGAGGTAGACTACTGCTACAAGACATGTATATTGATGTCAACTGTGGTTCATCTTTCTTTGGTTTTTTATGTAAGACTCATGATCATAAAAACAGTGGTCCATGTCTTAGTCTCGCAACTATTATGTCCATGTGAGTGCACAGTTCCTTCAAAGGATTGATCTCCTCCTTAAAATTTGATTGTTCTAGTGAGGAAGGATCCCAGGGCAACAAGTCTGTTTTCCAGTCTTCTCAATCCTCTTCAAAGAGGTATCAAAGCTCTGTTTTGCACATTCTGCTGTTTCTGGAAAAAAGTAAGCACCCTGTCCCTAATAAGTGCCCTGTTTTTAATATTAAGTACCCTCCTTTGATTTACCCATCATTGTCAGTGGTAAATTATAGGTAAAAGAAAATAATTTGATGGAATATTAAAGTAAGGAAGGACAGGTAGTTTGTGATGAATTTTTAATAAATTTATTGCAAAACCAGCATCTGATGAGGTTTAATTTGACCCTTTATCATTCTGATTGTTAATTAGTCTTATTTTTTAAGCTACAGAGAACTTGTAAAGAGAGTATTCAGAGACTATAATAACACAGATTTGCCTAAAGCTCATTAGTATGTAATATGGTTTACTTTGATTCTGATGCAAAAAGGCAACTTTTACAAGATCAAAATATCAAAAAAGTATCAAACATCTGTAAAAGCAAGATTTTTAAACATAGCAACCAATAATCCTTTAACTCCTAGGAGTAGCCAAAATACCATCCAAGTATTGTTATGGTATAATCTAACCAATATAAAAACACCACATCCCCACAAACTCAACTACTTCATTAAACAGTGAGTAATGTTCTCAACAAGGAGCAACTCCTTAAAGCAGTAAAATACTTATCATTGATAAACTTAATTAAGCCCAACACAGTCTATATCCTAGCTCACCATTGACACAATCTCACAGCCATCTCCAAAGTTTCTTGAAATGAGAAATCTTCTGCAGTAACTCTCTCTTGGTATAGCTTTCAAAACAGTTGTTGCTCCTGTCAGCAACAACTACTCCCACTACGCATAAGTGAGTCTTTATGTGTGTTCACAAAGTGTTCTGGAACCTTTGAGAAGCTTACAAAAGAGATATTTTAGTAGTATTACATAATAAATGCGTGACTTGATGAAATGTTGTAAAATATTCTATGATATGCATGTCAGCATGACTAAGCAGTCTGGGGATTTCCAAAAGCTTATATTTACAAAAACAATTACTCATAACAGTATCGATATAGGCTATTTTCTTTGCATTTTAAATACATTGTCACAGACAGCTGGAAGATGTGCAGAGACTATGAGAATTATCCTTTTCTCAGAGATGGTGTTTGATTGACCACTAAATTCTCAGCACTAACACAAGAAATATGTGGTAAAGAGTAAAGTGATGTGAATTTGAGATCTTTGGTTGTCAGTACTCACAAAAATGAGCTGATGATTTCCATAACTTTTTAGTTTATTGGAAATGGGGTCCGAGATCAGAATGTTAGGACTTCTGCTTCCAGTTGTGATCAAAAGGGAATTTTTTTCATACAACATAAATCCTCTTTTTCAATGAGAAAGATAATGAGATAGAAAAATATCAATAATAAGATGCTGTTGAAATGGAGTGAAGTTCTTAAAGCAAGTATTGTTGGTAATACATAAATAGCAAAATGTGTGGGAAATTTATATTTGGATTTTTGAAGGTTTGAAGGTGTTAATCTTTTAGCCTCTAAGGGTGACTAGCATCTGATTTCTCCTTCCAATATCACCCCAGAATTTCTCATTAAGGTCATGAGAATTAAGAAATTGATCACCAAATCAAGAAGTTCTTGATTTTTAAATAATTTCTCCTTGCATGCACCTTAGGAAAAATATACAGAGAACAGCATGGAGAATATGTATTCTGATGTTAGAATGTGAAGGGTTAAGTTATAACAATAACATAAAGTCAAAAGGATAAGTTACAACATGGATTTTATTTCAACATAAAATGTTACACAGCTTTAGACAAAACACCAAAGAATCTTAGAAAATGTTTCTTCACTACCAGGTAATGAAAAACTAGAGTCTGACTGTCATAGCAGCCTGTCCAATTTGTTAATGTATTTACATAACATATCAAAAAATGTTTTTCCTTTTTTTTCACTATACACTACTTGACAAAAACTGTTGCTTTGGCTGAGGTACTGGAAAAATACTTCCCTTAATATTGCCAAAAATTCACATCAACTTGTGGAGGGTATACAATGAAACTAGTTACATCTTTTTTTTTTTTTTTAATTAGATAACATTTCCAACATTTTTTTCAAATGTTATTTCAGTATTTTTTGTTTTGTTTGGATTTTGATTTCCTTCCTTCTTTTGTATTGGTCTAGAAAGAATAACCATTTATGTACACAAGCCGCCCGTACATTAGATTGGCCTATGTCAGCGGCTTACTTCATAAATAAAAATAACTCATTACGTCACGCAACATTCGAAAACGTTCTTCGACGTTTTGGTAGTTTCAAACCATCTCATTAACTATCGAGCTAAATTGCCAAGGAAGGCTAAAAAAAACTCTAAGATAACAACAAGCAAACATCAATGTTAAATTCACGGGTTCAAAGCTAAGATATTGCTAAGAAAACTTAATTTGTCCGGTGAAAACAGTCAAACTCGTTGTCGATCATGGCCCAATGCTTTCGGAGCAAACACTTGTACGTGTCCAAAGTATTTGAATTCAAGTTTTCCTAAGTCCCTGAGTTCACTTTTCCAATGGATTGATCTTCAGTACCTTTCCTGGCAGCTTCGTTACATGTGACAGGAGCTTTACATATTTGTTCTTGAAGAAGTCTCGCTCGCGGAGAGCTGTAGCTACCTGTTGTTTTAGGCCTTCTAGCTCTTTTTGAAGACTGTCTCGCTCGACTTCCAAGTTATTCTTGGTCTCGATTCTTCGCATCCTTGAATGCTGGGCATAGCCTCGGTTTTTCAATGTCCTTCGCCTTTGTTTTACCCGAGCGATTTCTTCCTTCGAAAGCCCTCTGCTTCTCAAAAGATTGTTGATTTCTTTGACAGAGAGCTCTCGTAGCTCTTTCTCTGTAAACAGAGCTTCTTTAGTGCTCATTTCAGTGCTGAAAAAGTATCCTGCGCTCGTTGAACTGCACTCAGATGGAGATGGGCTTGGATTTGATATCTCTGAGGCTACATCGTCCTCTGGAAAACTGCGCGATGAATAAGTCTCGCTCAGCCAGGCGGGCATTTCATCTAAGTCCAGGGTGGTGTCTGGAACACTTTGCGCGGGCTCCTCCTTTCCCTCTGCAGGAATAAACCAGAACGGCTGGATCTGCTCTAAATTCGAGAGATCAAGGTCGCTCAACAATGAATCGCCAGTGAAACTCAGCTTTGAGATATCGTTGCTGTCGTTCGTAGGCATCATCTTGGTAAGACTGTTATTGGCGAGTGTAAAATTCTGTGGGATGAGCGGCTTTCAAATCAGATGAGAACGAAACAAGAGGATCACCTGTGTACTGACAGTTCTTGATTTACTTTGAATCAGCGTCGAAATAGAAGATGAGATGGAGGACTGAAATTTGTTCGCGGGTATAAAGTGAAGACTTAATCAAAACACGTGCTTTCACTTCGATTGCTGGAGATAAAGTGAGATACTTTCACCCAAGCGACCGGTTAAAACCAGTGTAAGAGGGGTTCATGATTGCACCATGCTTGCTCGCAGCTTTTATTTATTTGATGATGTAATGTTGCCAAAAAAAAGTTGATCGTTATCTGACCAATCACAGACCGTAACGAGGGACATGTCCGGGCGGTTGTCAAGACGACGTTGAGGGTCAATGACGAACGGGGAATCCCCTACTAGCTACCGTGACAAGTTTTCGTCAAGTCGACCAGGCTTTTGGTTTAATGCACGAAAAACTCTTAAATTATGCGGAATTTTTTTATTTCTGGCGATTCAACAATATGGCTAGTAAATTTGACTTCATTTCGGATCGAATGAAACAAAGCAAGAGCTGAACTTTGTTTGTAGCTCATAACGATGTTTGTATTATCCAACATTTATTTTACGTCGAATCAAGCTTCTGAAAAAGTGTGTTTAATCTGAAACAAGGTCACTGTTTTCTATGTGATTAAAACCAGATACTTGCAAGGTTTTTGACGACGAGCGTAAATGAAAGGGAGTAATTTTTAGACCTTCCATAGACTAGCACGATCGATCTGGTGAAAATCAAAACAAAAGCGTAGATTTTGCTTTGTGATCTATAGAGCGTAAAAATCTGACACGTCACCATGAAATGCGTTTACCTTTCCAACTTACTAATTGTCAATAGCAATGATTGGATATACCCTCTACATAACTGTACCCTCTAATTGTCTGTTCGTGGACGGCAGTTTTAAATATAGCCGTGATACAATAATCATATTATTCAAATGAACTCGATCCGTTACACTGAGTTAAATTGAATTTCATTCATGTTTAAAGTGCTTTGTGGTTGTCAAAATTCACCGCGTCATCCCCAAACAAAACATCGCAATTTAGCTCTAAATCGTGACAAGAGATTGTAAATTGTTTTCTTGGCCGCAATGAGTGGCATTTTTATAAAGTCTGAGGGATTTTGAAAGCTGACATCGACCTGTGAAAATTATTTGTTTCAAGTGCAAGAGAAATCAAACTAGTTTGTTATTAATGCAACAATGTTGTTGCAATAATTTCGTCATTTTCCCGAATTAGGAGACTCCTTGTATAATTTGAATTACCGTAAACGAAATGGAGCAATTTCCCAAGAATAAGTAAAAAAAATGGAAATACTAACATAACGTAGACAATAACATTAATTCATTCGTCTCCCCCTTTTAATTATAGCCATTTTAAGCGATTTTTCAACAGCGTGAGTCAGCGTTTAACCCGCTCCGGTACCAAAAGGAATTGATTGTTCGTAAACAATTTATGTAAAAAACTTGAACTTAGTTTTTACCTTAAAAGGTCACGGTTTAGTCTGTTTTATTCGGCGGGAAAATTACCAAAAAATTTTTAAATAAAAGATCGTCTTACGCGTGTTTGTAGGCTTTACAGATTGTGTGAGGTCTATAATTAGAGTTCATGGAACCTGTTTAGAATATGATTAACTCGGCAGGTTTGTTTTCCTTGATAGGCTGTCCCCAAAAGTTATCATATGGATGGAATCACTTGAAGTGATCCGTATTTCACGAAATAAATATTGAAGTAGAAGTGGAATGAAAATCCGAGACAGTGATCAGAGGCGATTTAAATGATGGTCCTTCAATGTGACACCCGCAAACGCACATGGCTTGTCAAATTGCGTGGGTTGATTCTTTGTTTTGAACGTACTTCGACGGAAGGAATCGGTTTGCTTGGGTCACTAGCGAAACATGATCTCGTGAGTGATGAAAATCGCGTGTACGTTATTTGAATTTATAGCAATGTTGAAAGATCCAGTTGTGATCGCACGTGAGTTGTTTGACATCGGACTTCACCACCTGACGTAAAGAAATTAGAACTTTAGTATATCTGACGCAAATCGAACCTAGATAATCCCTAAGAATGTAACAGGATTAAGATTTAGATCGTAATTTTAACGGCCGTTAAATTACCTCGTGGTGTAGACATTTTATGCGTTTGCCGGCTCAGTCTTGCCCAAATCTGCCCTGTTGTTTCTAAGGTGACGTCACATTGTAATTCCCGCGCGAGTAGCACCAGTCTTCTTGAAATTCGCGCGCTAATGCCTTGGGTACCAGTTAGGAAATGAGGAGCGTTTGGAGACTATTTGTGATGTAAATTACAAGAAAAAGCTTCAGTAAATCGCACTATCTTGTTAAAGCTTTAAAGACGACAGAAAAATTTAAATTATGCTTTTATTATTTTAGGTTTTCACTCTTAATATTGCATATATTCAAGCGATTTTTCAAGAGCGCCATATAAAGATGTTGAATTGGGCAGAATCGAAAACGTGGTCGAAATTGTAATTTTGTTTAGGATTGTTTTCCGAATTTGCCAAATTCTTGATCATTTTGTAGTGATGATTTACCTTTAAAAATTATGTTACATGCAAGTTAAGTTTTGTGAAAATGTATTCAGTTTTACTGAGAAAACGAATGAAAGTTTCCTGAGTGTATTTTTGGTAAGGTAACTTTCCATGTGCTTTGTTTGTGGTTCGTAACACCTTTTTCTTGATTTTTCTTAAACACCGGTGATATTACTTCTGCTTTTCAACAGCGAAGTTAAATATCTCTTTTGTGTTCGAAATAAACAGGCCTGTTATATTGGATTAACTAATAATAAACTTCTTAAGCGATATTGAATTTTTCAATGGTTTTATACATTTCGCTCGCAGTCAAGTGCCTGAAACAAAACTATGTCTTCTCGCATTGTGTCCTCGTTCCCTGTCGGTCAGGTTCTTGTCGTAGAGGGGATCGAACTCGAGATACAAAATAAGCTTGGTAGCGGAGCTTTTGGCGTGGTCTTCAAGGCAAGAGACTTACTTGCGAGTGAAACTGTCTTTTATGCATTGAAAGATGTAGTGTGTTCGAATTCGGCTTCAATTGGCAAAGCAATCAGCGAAGTGGAAACGCTTCGTCGTGTGAAGCACGATTTTATTGTAAAAATTATAGCTGCCGACCAGTATGAAGACTCACGCGGTGGATTTCACGTGCTGATCTTAACGGAATACTGTTCTGGTGGGAATTTAAACGACAGGCTGTCGCAACCAAGCAGCGAGGAGAAAACTCTTAAATGGCTTAGCCAAATAGCGAGTGCGCTGAGCTATTTGCACTCGCTTCAGATCGTTCATCGTGATGTTAAACCAGACAACGTAATGCTCACGGACTCAACAAGAGAGGACTTAAAACTTGGTGATTTTGGTTTAGCGAGAGAGTTTCTTGCGTTGAAAAGAGTAGAAACACTGTCGGCTTCAAACTGTGGGTTGGCGCAATATTACATGCAGTCAGGTACCGGCCCTGCTCATTGGATGGCTCCTGAGGTTTTCACATGTCACTATACGGAGAAAGCAGACATCTTCTCCCTCGGTGTTCTATTCAACGCAATCCTTGTTCGAGACTTCGCTTACTCGGCTAACGAGAGGCGATGGTACGGCGCATTCGTGAAGGTTTCTGGTGGAGTAAAACTTGGCCTCGGGTATGCGATGGCAATACTCGGTCCAGCGGCCATGACCGAGTTCGTTCATGATCACAAGCTGAGCGAGGAGAATGGATTCCGAGGTTTGATAATAGATACTCTGAATTATGTCCCGCAGGAAAGACCCAGAGCCGAAGAAATTTACTACAGAATTGAGGAAATCGCCACAAATATCCGTCTGCAATGGTCTGATGAGGAGCATATCCACGACAAGCGTTCAAAAGGAAGGAAAGTGCGTAGGCCGAGAATGAGGAACAAGTGCTTGATTAGTTAGGACTGTTTAATTAATTTGATCAAAGAGGCTGAAATTGCTGTGTGGGTATGATTGGATAGACAATTTATCGAATAAACTGAAAGCTTATAATTTCTTCAATGATTCAGTATAGACATGTGGTACAAAACTGTGCGTTGGTACATTGATTGGATGTGAACACTGGTTTTAAATTTTATCTAAGAAGAAGACTACAGTATTGGTGTAATATCAAAAGACTGAGAGGAACTTACGAGGTTTAAGGATTCTACACTTGACCATTAACACTGTAAAGGATGTAGATAAAGACTTGCTCTCTCCTTTGGAGGATAAAGAAGTAAATATAAGATATTGGAATGCATAAATAACAGAAGCAACCATGGAAATACTTTCAACAGTCCTAATGAGCAACATCAGTTTTTTTATTCCTGCAAAGCGAATTTGATCATGCTTAAGTGGAATTCACGGCATTTAAATTTAAATAATTATTTTTATCATTATCACTTTTTTTTTTAATTTTTATTTTTTGTATATATTATACTTACTTTTTTATATATATTATTGGTTACTTCTTATCGCTATTACTTAAATTTTAAAATTATTTTAAGGAAAAATTCAACTTTACTGATTGCCCTTCTGATTTCCACTCCGGAAAAAGCGCCATTTTGTTCTACGAATGTACAGCTATTGTGCTAGAAATAAAAGCATTTATTTTTTACGTACGGAACTTACCCTGGTAGGCTCCTGGTTTCATTAGTATGAAGTAATAACTCAAGGCATGCCGGACTGGATACCAGTACTTCGCAGAGAAAACCTCAGGAATACTTGGGCTCTCTGTGTTATGTTTTTTGAGTTGTTTTTCCTGTTATTATGATGTATTTTTCAGAATGGTCCCAGATGAGTTCTGAAAATTGTTAAGTAGATAGAATCCAAATGCATTAGTTTAAAGTATTGGTGTAACTCCCATAAGATCGTGACTCAATCGACTCGATGTCTATTGTTAAATTGTATTAAAAAATAATTATCAAAACTGAAGTCGACGTTTGTATCCCTGGCTTCGTTATATTCATTGTTGAGTCTGTGCTGCAAACCTTTTCGAGTTTCTCACAAAGGACTGTGTCATTTATGAGAATGAATCCGTAAAGAGTTCTAGGAAAGACTAGCAAAATTATCACCTAAACATAATTCTATCTAAAAAGGTCAGTATAGTCTAAAACGAAATGTGAAGACCATTTATTACCAAACTTTGTATACATGGAAGCTGCATATGACTGAAAAGAACATTTCCGTTTACCTTCGTAACCTTAACTTAAATTTAGCTGCCTTAGTTATCACATCAGTAAAGTAATGCTACCTCTACAGTAACAAATTACGTGAATTTATGAGAACGTTCTTCATTTCCTTTAAAATCTACCGCAAACAGGTTAGGGTGAACCGTGGAAAAGGTTCGGGAGTAGTAAGGAAAATATTAGAGAACTCGAACTTAAGCGATGGAAAATAGTTTTAAAAAAGTTAATGCAAAGGTAGTAGATGAGAGGGAAAAGCTCATTTGTTAACCATGTTCACCCTTTTCTTAAGGGAAAAATTCCTGCACGAATTTCACTGGAAAAAATGTTGCTTGAGCAATCCACACGCTTTCGTTTAAAACGACGATTGCTCCCCTACAAGATCTTATCACCTGGTTACCTATATTGATTACTTCACTCTGCTTGAAAACGGTAATTGCACAAAAGAAAGACTCGTTTACACTTCCCTTCCTCTAATTCAGTCGTGGTGTACATTACTTTTTGCACAATGCTGGTATTTTGTTTATACATATTGTTTCGTAAGTTTTCATCGACGACTTTTGTGATCTACGAGGATTAATTTTTTCAGTTATTTAGTGGATTTTGTTCACCAAGGTTTTTTTTTTGACATGTAGCCCCTACGGAATGTGTGCTGCCCAAGCTCCAAGTAACAACATGCAACCTCTTGGACCTAGGAAGTGGAAAAAATTATGACCACAAGGGTCTGAACAGAAAATAAATTGAGCACGGTTACCGTTTTTTAAAGTGTTGTTTGCTGACTGTCTAATGATAAGGTCAAGGTCATTCTGGAGTGGAATCTTCACTAAAGAGACTAAAGAGCCATTCCAGATCCAAGTCTTTAGTCTCTTCAAACGTATTCCGTAGCTCGTCAGCGCTCGCTCGATCATCAGGATCGTCCTGTAAAGCCTCAATGACTAACCTCTGCATATCCCTGGAGCCCTGTGCGCGTCTGGAAAATGCTACGTCAGTTCCTGGATTGTACCTTGCCATTACAAACCCGAGGCAAACTTTTCCAATACTTTTGAATAAACCATAATACACTTTTCCGTTGCTTCCTACGTAATCCCGTTCCAAGATGACAAAAAACAGCACGCCAAGGGAAAAGACATCGGCTTTTTCTGTGTAATGACCCGTGAAACATTCAGGAGCTAACCAGTGCAGCGTGCCAACTTCGGAGTCCATGTAGTATTATACGAACATTTGCATCCACGAGCCATCGTTTCTTCGCGCGTCAACTCGTCTTGGTGCGATATACTCTCGAGCCAGGCCAAAGTCGGATAGTTTAACATTTCCACGTCTGTTCAAAAGTACGTCTTTCGGTTTTAGGTCGCGGTGAATCATGCCGTTTAAGTGAAGGTAGGCCACAGCATCAGCAGCTTGACTCATCCACTTCCAGTTGATTCGTTCAGAGCTTGGTCGAGCAAGTCGTTCGTTCAAGTTTCCACCCGCGCAATACTCAGTCAAAATCAACATGTGCAAGTTGTGTTGATTGTCGACGAACCGACCTGCTCCCTTTATGGCGATGATGTTTTCGTGAGAGATTTTGTGCAGTGTCTCTGCCTCACGGATTGCATCAAGACGTTGTGAAACGTTTAAGCAAAGGACGTCTTTTAAGGCATAGAGTTCAGGGCCTGCTTCGTCTTTCACTTTGTAGACATTCCAAATGCACCACTACCAAGGTGCTGTTCGACTTTCACTGTTTCGTCGCCTACATGCAGTCTTGGGGGAAGAACAATACAGGCTTGTTGCATTTCGTGTTTTCCAGGCCACAACTGTTCTCTTTATCTAAAAGTCAATTTGATGTAAACAACCAGTTTAGCCGCTGCGAAATAGTTGGGTCTGATTTCTCGGAAAAACGAACTTGGCAATTGATTTGACTTATGGGAACGTACAGGGGTGGTGTTATTTCAGTGGTACTCGGTATGAAGACGATATTTTGATTGTGCACGAGTTTAACTGTTGTATATCCAAGAGAGGAATTCTTACAGTATCGTTATTCAAAGCTTGATCATGTTTTAGTTGCCTTGGTAGGGATTAATTAGGGATCAGCCTTTGTAAACAAAACAACCCCCCCCTCCCCCCCCACTAGTCTTAAAATGCAATGTTTTTTCCGAGAATTCATATCCAAAGTAAATGTTCTGTGAAGTAAATGATCATTTGTCTGTTAAATATAGTAAACAGGATTAGCACCTTTAGGTTAGGCCAAATATGCTACATTGCAGGGTTTGCTTGAAGGTAGGAGCTAAAACCGATTATTTCTGATGTTAGTTTGTTCTTAATTATCCCTATCCATTTAGGAAGTAGTAGTACCCATAATTTATATTTGAGGTTTTTTTTTTTTCTTAAAAAAAAAAAAAAAACTCTATGCTAGCTTGTAGAGTGGTATGTTGCTCGCACCAATCAGATCATTGCATTAGGGTATGTATCTCGCACCAATCAGATTGCCGCATTGGGGTATGTTTCTCGCACCAATCATATCATAGCATTTGGATATCTTGCACCAATCGCAACGTTTGGGTATTTTGTTCTTGCCAATGATGTCATGGAATCAGGAAGCTGTGCACAAAGAATGATAGTAACCAGAAATTTTGGTCCCATTTGATAAGCGTAATGGTTTGTGGCCTTCGTGAGAACCTCGTCGACTAACTTCGAGATTTATCGGGATATGAAAGGTTCGCATTTAACTTTTTGCATCATTTCTAAGTTAAAAAATGTTTTTCCGCTCCTTTACCCACAACGCACACTCCAAACAACTTACATTCCATCACGTAATATGAAAAGTCCAGTCAGAACATACCCAATCATTGCACCACATGAACATTAGCCAATTTTCCACGTGCTTGAATTTTATTGCACCGATCAAATTCCATTTTGCCACTTTAGCCTTCGCTCCACTACGTGTCATTTCCTTGTAAACAACCTGAATTTAATCACGTATTATAACCGCATTGTCCAACCCCACTGAAATAGATTCACATGGAACTAAATGTTACTAATAGTGAATTTTCCACGCAACTCTCAAATGTATCTTCACTTATTCGAGATCGCAATTTATCTATGTTTAGGGCATATTGGAGATACAACAGAGTTTCAGTTTGCTTTTCGTGGTAAAAGTACGTGGAATTATACTTTCGAGGCGAATAATTTTGATCTTCTCACTGTTAAAGGAACGGCAGTAAGCGTATTCCCTTTCGCAACCGTTACTTAGCCTCGTCACGCAAAGCGCGTTCTCTCTCCAAAGAGGAATAGATGGTGTTGTGTGACGAGACCAAGCAACAGCTGCGAAGGAGACAACAGTAAGCGTGACACCAATGCATTTTAGTTTGCTTAGAAGTATTTAGATAATAGAAATAGAACAAAAATGGGCAGCCAAGTGTTTACTCATGAAAAATCCTACTATCCTGTCCCTCACACAAGCACGGAGTCTGCAAATGTCAACTTAATGCGACCTCTACCTTCAGAAGAGATCAACCCGCGACTCAAAGATGCTATGAAAGAATCTGTGGAGAAGTATCGTCCGTTGAGGCAAAGGACAGTTCGGGAGGAAACTACAACGGACAAGGCAAGGGCTTTCCCACCGGCCGTCTACACGAAGTAATAAGCTTAAGATTACACCAAAGTTGACTTGTTGGCGGAATTAGGGAACGATTTTAACCATGGAGATCAACCAGCAGGGCTCAGTAGCGACAAAGGAGCCGTTCAAGCTACTTCAGAAGGTGGGAATGTGACAGATGTCACATTTGTTGACGACTGCTTTGTTGAAGTAGCAGTTGCTAAGGTGCGAACATGTGCAGACGAATATGACACAGACTCACAAAACGATTCTTCTGACCGAGAGGATGAAGACTTTATCCCAATTACGGTTTCTAAATCCGGGCGGCCAATTCGCGCCCATTTTCGCTTGGATTTCTATGGTAAGCCTACAGTAAATATCTCTAATAACCTAATTGAAAAGTAAACAAGAGAACATTCCTTTCCGATCATTTCATAGGAGCCAATCGCAATAGACGCATTACAAAACAAAAGATAAAACCAATATATTGTGCCAGAGGACTCTTCACAAGTTTGTTGTGTTTTTGACGATCTTCTTTCCAACATTTTGACCGGCTAAGTGGTTGAAAAGGAATGTTTCGATGTTGCGCGCAGGAAAACAGATGTTTGTGTGCTGAAGAGTTGTAACTTATTTAAACACCCTTCAAACAAAGACTAAAAAACAATTGGAAGATCTTGGAATTACTTCATTCCAGAATTGAAAAAAAAAGGAGTTCTTATTGTATTAATTCTCGACTTAATTTTCGAGTTTACGCTACATGTGCCTTTTTAACCAAATATAGGTTCTGAAAGTAATAATTAACTCGCCAAGTTAATTGTTAAAACTCATTTAATTGACAACTGACAAATGGCTTAAAATCTAACTGAGAACTGATAAATGGCCAAAATTTTAACTGAAAACTGACATTTGTACCCCCCCAATCCAGACCCTCCTAGCAGTATTGCAGTCGGAACGTCGCGATCAACATCAAAAGTGACTTACTACAAGAATAATCCCCCCTACGTTTCGACACTCCTGTCTAGATAGATACTTGTCTCTAAATTTCCCTGTTCCCCTCTGTACAAACTTAAATTAGGAAAGGGAAAATGTCTATCCATTTCACGTTCGAGTGTGAATTGGATAGACGGCTCCACTGAATTCAAGTGCGATAGGAGGCGTTCCGCTTCATTTCCGGATACCGCAGAAATAACATCATCGACATATCGTTTCCAGGAAAAGAGTTTAACCGGTGAAGAGGCTAAGGCCCTTTGTATCGAAATGCATTTGTTTAAAGTATTGGTTTGACTTACATAAGATCAAGGCTCAATCGACTCGATGTCTATTGTTAAGTTGTGATAAAAAAAAAAAATTGGAAAAATTTTAGAGAACTTGAACTCCAGCGATGGAAAATTGTTTTAAAAAAGTTAATGCAAAGCTAGCAGACGAGAAGGAAAAGTTCATCTACTATCCCCGTTCACCCTTTCCTTAGGGGAAAATTCGTGCACGAATTTCACCGGTAATAATATACATGGAAAAATTATTCAGTTCTAGTCGGTTAAGATAGATGTAGTTTTCAGGTAATTCAGTGGAGAAGAGAGTTAATTGCAAAGAAAGTAACAAATCAGACATTGTGATTGGTCAATAATCAAAGAAACTCACAGATAGCCAATCAAATGCGAGCCTTGGATGTCGCAACAAAATTTGAAAATTTGAAAATTTGCGAGCAAAACAATGGCCGGCGTTTTAAGTAGGTTTTCTTTCGCCACCGCAGCTGAAAACCAGCTCAAACAACGAAAACACTGTAAAAAGCACTGTTTTTGGTTGTCGGTTTGGAAAAAGTGGTGTTTAGAGAAGGGAATTGCCAAGGAAATCGAAAATTACGAGCAGACCCAGCTTAACACTTTGCTCGAGCGATCCAACGCCGAAATTAAAAACAAACATGGTTAAACCTCGGAAACGACGATTCTATTTCATCGAAAGTGATTCGGACACAAACTGAACAATTCCTTGAACTGTTTAGCCGGTCTTTGAACTTTTTTGCGCCTTAAAGATGTGAAGATATCATTGCATATTATTGTTTTGATCGTTTGAATAAATTATTTTTGCACTCGATGCGCGCGCTTTGCCTATACTTAATTTTGATAAGCGATCTCGAATTTTTCCATGTATATTATTAACACGTAATCACATGATTTTTCTCGTGCAATTTGGAATAAACAAGCACTTGTTAATTTTTTCAAAGACCACAAATTGCACGAGCCCGTAGGGCTCGTACAATTTTGTTGGTCTTTAAAAAAATTTACTCGTGCTTATTCCAAATTGCACTCGAAATCATGTGATTACCTATACAAAAAAAATGTTGCTTGAGCAATCCACAAAAAGATCTTATCTTGTTACCAATAGATTACTTTAATCTGTTTGAAAACGGTCACTGCACAAAAGAAAGACTCGTTTACACTTCCCTTCCTCTAATTCAGTTATAGTGTACATTAATTTTCACACAATGCTAGAATATGTTGTTTTGCAAGTTTTCATCGACGAATTTTGTGATCTATAAATCATATGAGGACGAATTTCTAAAGTTATTTAGTGGCTTTTTGCTCAACAAGGTTTTTTTTTGACATGTGGCCCCCTTACGGAATGTGTGCTGTCCAAGCTCGAAGTTTACAACATGCAACCTCTTGGATTTTGGAAGTGAAAATATTGTGAGCTTGCAGACCACAAGGGTCTGAACAGAAAATAAATTGAGCATGGTTACCGTTTTAAGAAAGTAAAGTGTTGTTTGCTGACGGTCTAACGATAAGGTCATGGTGATTCTTATGTGGAATCTTCACTTAAGAACCTAAAGAGCCATTCCAGATCCAAGTCTTCAGTCTCTTCTAACTTATTACATAGCTCGACAGCGCTCGGTCGATCATCAGGATCGTACTGTAAAGCCTCGATGACTAACCTCTGTACATCCCTGGAACCCTGTGCACGTCTGGAAAATGCTATGTCAGTTTCTGGATTGTACATTGCCATTGCAGCCCCAAGGCCAACTTTTCCAACACCGCGAATACGTTTAAATGCACCGTAATACATTTTTCCGTTGCTTTCTTTGTAATCTCGTTCTAGGATGGCAAAAAACAGCAGGCCAAGGGAAAAGACATCGGCTTTTTCTGTGTAGTGACCTGTGAAACATTCAGGAGCTAACCAGTACGGCGTGCCAACTTCGGAGTCCATGTAGTATTGTACGAACATTTGCATCCACGAGCCATCGTTTCTTCGCGCGTCAACTCGTCTAAGCGCGATGTACTCACGAGCCAGGCCAAAGTCGGCTAGTTTAACATTTCCACGTCTGTTCAAAAGTACGTTTTCCGGTTTTAGGTCGCGGTGAACCACGCCGTTTAAGTGAAGGTAAGCTACGGCATCAGCAGCTTGACTCATCCACTTCCAGTTGATTCGTTCAGAGCTTGGTCGAGCGAGGCGTTCGTTTAAGTTTCCTCCCGCGCAATACTCTGTCAAAATGAACATGTGCAAGTTGCTCTGATTGTCGACGAACCGATCCGCTCCCTTTATGGCGATGATGTTTTCGTGAGAGATTTGGCACAGTGTTACTGCCTCACGGATTGCATCAAGAACTTGTGAAGCGTTTAGGCAAAGAACATCTTTTAAGGCATAGACTTTAGAGCGCGCCTCGTCTCTTACTTTGTAGACATCTCCAAATGCACCACTACCAAGGTGCTGTTCAACTCTCACTGTTTTGTCGCCCACACGCAGTCTTGGGGGAAGATCAATCCAGGCTTGTTGCATTTCGGGTTTTTTAGGCCACAACTGTTCTCTTTGTTTTTATCCGAAATGTCAATTTGACGAAAACAACGCCGCGTTCAGCCGCTGCGAAACAGTTGGTTCTGATTTCTCGGAAAAAACAAAGTCGCCAATCGATTCGACACAAGGGAACTTACAGGGGTGGTGTTATTTCAATGGTACTCGGTATGAAGGCAATATTTTGATCGTGCATGAATTTACCTGGTGGATATTCAATAGAGGAAGTCTTACAGTATCGTTATTCAAAGCTTGGATATGTTTTAGTTGCCTTGGTAGGGATTAATTCGTTGTAAACGGAAGACCCACCCCCCCAGTCTTAAAATGCAATGTTTTCCGAGAATTCATATCGAAAACTAGACGATCGAGTAGCGTTCACTTGGGCCTCGTATCGAGCGTTTTACTTGAGCATTCACCGCTGGATAGTTTGGTATAATTGAATCTAAGCATGTCTCGCATACTGGGGCTCTATATTCATTTAAGGGGTCATCATTTTCTTCTTCGTTACTATTTAATTTATCATTTACTCTTGCATCGATCATACTCCAATGCAGGACCACTATCTGTTGTTACATTGTTTGATGTAGCTTGTTGATGTGTATCATTATCGTCTGCATCATTTTATAAAGTTGTGAGGTTGCTATCAATATTGTTAATATCAACTAGTATATCTTTGTACAATGATTATGTACTTTGAGCCAGTTAAGAACTTGCTGTATTAACTCTGGTCGTGATGCTTGAAAATAAACATGTCCTCTAGATTGTAACTTTCTTTTAAGGTAAATAAGTATTATTATACAAGATCTATCAGGTGGATGAGGGAGTTGATTACATGTCCGATCACATTCTACAGGTACATTGCATATTGCACCCTTAATTTTTCTCTGTTGTCCTTTGTGCATGACCACAGTCTTCTCAAATACTATTTGTTGAGCTATTCGTATTTGTCCTAGTTTTTCTAATGAGGATAGTTCTGTGGGTATTTCATCCACATACATATTCCCATTCACTACAGCCTGACACGGTAAATTTCCTTTTATGACCTTTGAATGACATGTGTTGCATATATACTGTTTCCCATAAAATGACGGTTGAATATTGAAATATGTTTGGCAAGGATACTTCTTGTCTAGGCATGTAATTACTGATTTCTTATAAAGTAATCGATTACAGACAGTACAGAAAGGCTGTACATATAAAATGAGGGCCTTCTCTTATTTTCGTCTTAAACTGGTTAATACACAATTCAACTGATCTGGCTTTCACTAATTTCTCATTGAGTTGAGAAAGTAATCCTTTCTTCTTTCTAGCGTCCATAGCTAAATATTTTCTTTAAATGTCTTCTAGAAACCTTTCTTTGGCAACAGGCTCTATGCTGTCATACACATGTTTTTTTCCTCTGTTTTCTCATGATGTGTTTCCTTTCAATTTCAGTAATTTTACATGAACAGCAGATAAGTTGTATATCATATTCCATAGTCTAACATTCCTGTTTATTTGAAAAATATTATTAATTTCCTCTACTAGATTATCCACAAAGAGTAAATACTTGCAGAAAACCTCTGTCCAGAACCACAGGCCTCTCTAACAAAAGAATACTTTGTTTAAGTTTGATACTTAAGGTAACTTGCTTTATTTGAAAAATAATTAACATTGAAGGCATCAGTACATAAACATTAATGCAACTGCCAAAATTTGTTTCAGCCAGAAATTTGCTTATTTTTTTTAATTTTTAATAATCATGATGTTATCCCACTCATCAATCTGTATGGCCTTTTACCATAAACATCTTTAGCATGAGTCAAACACTTTAAAATGGCCATTATCAGCACAGTAACTAATACCCACAGCAATGCATCCAACCACTAAAATATATGACCTATATCATTCTAATATCAATGACTCAAAGGCTCTTTTCAGGCCCATACAGTATTGATATCCCTCAATGGTAGGCTCACCATGGACATTACCAAGGTAACTTTCACTTAACAATTGGTTCATACGTCAGCGTGCTTGTTCTTTGTACAATTTCCTCTGTGAATTACACCCTTGTCGTCACTATATGGAAAATTACACAAAAGGAACCTTAAGTATTTGAGATATTTCTTTCCATGTTTATCTCTACTTGAATTGTAGACATATCTCATTGAAGAGTAAACGTTTCTTGTTCTAAAAATTGGTTTCCTTCTCATTTTTTGTACAAACCTGATTCTTGTTTTTTTTTTTTTCATGTTGCATTATTTTTAATAAGATCATGGACTTTCGATGACTTTGGTACGTTTTTACCTAAACGGCTCCGTACATAACTTAGCAGTTTTCTCATTTTCTGAGAGAGACGTTTTAACATCCTCACTAGTACTCTGCTTGGTTCACGATCACGTTTATAGCCACGGCATTCACACAAAACACGAGTACGATTATAATATACAGACTTTGCACAACGAGATCTGAATTGTTGTACTTTTAATGACACTGTAACATCATTATGTTCATGTACATTAGTCATATTGACAACTTTTTCTTGTAGGTCACAGTCACCAAGAGTATTCACGATCGCTTGTACAATAATAGTGATTGTGTAAGAAATACCAAATCGTACTTTACAAGTATTGAACCCTATAAAAACCAATAACAGAAACAAGATATTTAACGGAAGAGCTAAGCTCAGACATTCAACCTTACCATTCAAGTTGCTTAATTCTGTCAGTATCCTTATCCAATTCGCTGTCGTTAGCGCCACCTTCGAAGTTGTGTTCACGAACATTCTTGATTTTCTCAGCAAGTGAGGTGTTCGTCTCCGCATCATGGTTTGTTGTTAAATTGGCTGTCACAGTTTTGCTAGTATTTCGAGGTTTGAACTCGCATATGGGTCATTTGTTATCTCGTGAGAACTAGTCATGATGAACTTTGCGCATTTGCCTGGCTTTTCAGCTAAAGAGTTCGTGGACCGGCCCATTCCGAAACGCTCGACATTATTTAGTGTGGGCCTACCACGAAATCGTGTGCATTTATATCTGAGATGAGCGTATAAGACAGGAATCTTTGCAAAGCGGACTTCATAAAACACAGCATTCTGTAAATTTATGTTGTGTACGAAGAGCGAATACATACTAACCCAAGTTGCTGCTCTCTCATCCCCAGTTTCCACGGTTTACGCAAGGAACGCCTGGGACTATGACTTCCTTTTGGCGCCTAAGAACTTGTGGAGTTTTCTGGCTCTTCGGATGAGGATATTTTAATGATCAAAGTGCGAACAAAACGCGAAAAAAGGTCGAAAACTTGAAGTTTGAGATTTGATTTGCTGACGATCAAGATGTGCACATGAGACTACAAACCTTAAAGGTTAGTCTTAAGATGTTGATGTCTTACTTCTATGAATCACAAAGTGATGTGTGGAGGCGATCGTGAGATATTCGTTACGATAATAGAAGGTAGTTTACAATTTGATCTTATTTTACTTCAACTTTGAAATAAAATTACGTTAAGTTCGAGGTGGCCCCCATGCTTCAAATCACTTCAAATAACATCTTCTGGACACAAGGCTTAAAAAAATGTTCCAGCTTCAGGATTGAGTTGCTCTTTCTACAGCCTTCGGCGAATTCGTTTTTGGGAGGTTGAGGTGGATTTTCCAAGTCGTGGCTCACAACTGTCTTTGGCCATTTTGCTCTCCAAGTCTGTTGTACTTGGTACGTAGGCATGTGTCTTAACAACGTTTAAAGTCTTGCCTCGATCATCAGCGGTTTTATCTAATTTTGTTGCTGTGGTTTGGTGAGAATTTTTCTGATGGCCCTTTTGGGCTTGAAGGGCTAACTAGAGGATAAACTTCGGTAGAACTTGTTTTATCACATGGCCCCCAAATCCCTCACCACTGTCAGTTCATTGTTTATTTATTTAGCTTTCGGTCTAACCAGTTCATTTACCTCAAAAAAATGCGTGGGCTTTGTCTCATGAGTTTAAACTGGTGCCGTTTTCTTCATGTTCATGTGTTATTCGAAACGGGTGGCGTCATCTTCATTCTATCTTGTTTATTTCAGTAGAATACTTCTGCCTTACGAAATGAATTTTGAGTCGAAGTGTACTATAAAACTCGCAGATTAAAATTATCTAACTTTCTCTGGTTCTTAAAACATGAGATGAGCGATACAACAAATGAATAATTACTCAAGGGGCTGGAACCCCTTGTTTCTTTAGAATGTGAACCACAGTATTTCTGTCATATTTAAAACCGAATTTCGGGTTAAAATGTCTTCAAACCAGTTTGACTTGTATTTCACTTTGCCAGATAAGTCTTGATCCTTCAATTTTTATTCCTTAATTGAGACTGATGATTGGAATTAACTATTATGTTCTCTGCTGTTTAGGGAGATGTGAAGTGACCCCACTACATATGGTTGGTACTATTGACAGAAAGGATAGGTGTGACATTTGCTGTGGCAAGCTGACATTCAAGAGAATGTCATTAGTACCAGAAGCTTACTACTGGTATAAATTATCAATCTTTTGTTCTCTCCACACAACTTGCCTCAACTAGCTTATGCTATATGCAACTTGTGTCTATACCTTTTTTGCAACTATAAAATTACAATAAAGTTTTTGGAAAGTTTTGTCCAAATTTCATGGGAAAAGAATAGGAGTGATCAGGTGAAATATTTTCCTGTCCCTTAAGAGTGTTTGAGCTTCCAGTCAGAGCTATAAAATTTCTTAAGCAACTGATTTATGATTTTTCTGCCTTAAAATTAGCACAGCCAAACCCCTGGCTTGAAAACTATTAATTTCTGCAAATAGGCATCCAAGCCAACGCCCATTACTGCAGAATATGTGATGTCAAAGTCCCCTTTTGACTTAAGTCTCATTTCTCTAAAATCTGATAGATGTAAATCATCCATTTTCATTAAGAGATCAACAAACCTCTTCACATTAGTTTAATCTGACTTCACTAAGTCTTATTCCTGAAAAGAAAAGGCTTTTGGAAATATTTTGTTTTTTATCCTCACTGTTAAACATCAGCCTTACTGGTTCTTTGTTGTTTGGCATGTGTAATAGTCTTTCCAGACCGTCAAGTTGTCACACAACTCTTGTAATTTAATAGGTTGGAGAATAAGGCTGCCAAGAGTGTATACGATTTTTTGTGCAGTTGAAATGATAAATGATAGTGATTTTTACTGGGTAATAATTGATTTATTTAACTATTCATCTTACAACTGGAAGCCAAAACTAGTACTTGTTTTCATTCACAATTTCCCCACATCATCGATCATATCTGATGATATTTCCGAGACTAATGATTGAAAAGACTTTATCTTACTCTGATAAAATCCATAATTATTCCTCCATTTCTAACCAGACGGAGCTACCATATCTCTAGCATTAGCATTGTCTTATCTTTCTTTACTCGACTTTTTTTTCTACATACTATCGTCTTTCTTCCAGCGCTTTTACGCTGCAGTGACTGCAATGTAATTTGTTATTTTGGTCATTTGCACTGTGGAGTAATTATTTTTTGCTAAATTGTTAATATCTACCTGTTTTCTTGAAAGCTGTATTTCAGACAAGCAACAAAGGCAAGGTCATGTTGAGAGAATTTCCACTTTGCTAGCTCAGTCTGATCTAACTGTGACTCAGTTGAACTGAAGTTAGAGCTTGCGTGTTTAAACTTACTTCCATTTTGGGTTACCCCAACTTTAGTTTGAGCTCTTTCCCAATTACTCGATCCAGTAAGGCTGAAAGATCACAGACATGACTCTTGTACTCATTCTAAGTTTTAGCAGGTCTTTGTGAAGTATTCTGTTCTGGAATTCTATAATGGCTCCACAAAAATTTCTTCATTTTGAATTGCGTGGTATTGAAACTCTTTACGGTTGGCTGACACAATTGCATGGGCCATCCGTTGTGAAACAGTGTCTCTCTACACTAAGACACCGAAAGAAATTTATGCATAGGATTGGACTTTATTAAGGGACGAATTATCAAATTACACCATAGTTAAAGTTCAATTTCTAGGAATAACCTCCTTGTTTGTGAACGTGAATACTTCAGCTTGAGAGCTGTGATTCACGAGTTACTGAGGTGTGTCCATTGGATTAACCTTCATTTAAATATATGTGTTTTGAGATTTATCTCTTGAAAATGAGTTGCCCATGCAAGAACTTACGAAACGAATACATATAGCGTTTTCCAAGAATTGAATCCATATCAAAGGAAGTGATTACCACTTCAGGATTTGCCTCAGGCAAATGGAAATGAAAGCAAACATGGTGAGACACGATCAGTATTTATGCTGCATATATATCTGTTAAGGGAACAGCGTAGAAACTCAGAAAAGTATATTTTTGATAACCACAGTTTTAGTAAGCAATTCTGCGTTGAGATCATTTCTTAGATTAGCATTAAGTGATGTACGTAAACTGTTCGTATTTCATGTAAGCCTTAGCTGGTCACCCTAGCGAAGAGAGAAGAAGATACATCATAGTACCATTTCAAACGATGAGAGATTTCGCCGCCACTATAACAGCTCCTTTTGCTCAAGAAAAACATGTATTATGCTTTTCAGTATAGCTCATCAGTGGCTACTACGTCAACTGCTTAGGTCAACATGTTGAATTAAACGTGATAATGTCACAGAAGAGTTTTAACATCCTTTGATAGTCACTGTTTTTAATAATTCTTGTTATTTCAAGTTTCATTTCGCTTCGAAAGAGTCTTCAATAAACAGTCTTATTGCTAAGTTCAAAGTAACTTGACTCCATTTCAGCATATTCGTTCCTTTTCTTGGTTTACAAAGTGTTACAGTTCTCGTTGAAACGTTGCTGGCCAATGGCCACGAGACTTTGATAAACCTGTTGAGCAGTCGGTCGATTATGCGGATCGTAATTCAAGGCCTGGCGAATTAACATTTGGAGAGAGCCGAAATAGTTAGAGGAACTAGAAAACACAATGTTGAAGCAAGGGTTTATAGTCTCCATAGCAAATCCAAGGCCAATTCTTCCCGGTAAATTTGGAATAGCAACAAAGGCTCCGTAGTATGCTTTCCCACCAATTATGACATGATCACGCTCGAGGATTGCATAAAGGAGCACTCCAAGGCTAAAGACGTCAGCCTTTGCGCTATAACCGCGACTGCTGAATACTTCCGGAGCCATGTAGTACTTTGTCCCAACCTCTGATTGCATGTAATATGGCGCGTAGTTGTTTTGAACTTGGGTTCGGGTAAGTGCGATGTACTGGCGTGCCAAACCAAAATCCCCCAATTTGACATCCTCAGTCGCAGTCAAGAGCACATTATCTGGCTTCAAATCGCGGTGAACCACGTTACGCGAATGGAGGTGGGAGACGGCATCGGCAATTTGTCTCATCCACTTCAAATTTGTTTGGTTGGTGCTCTGTCGAGGGAGCCATTGATTGAGGTTTCCTCCCGGACAGTACTCAGTCAAAAGCAATATGCCTGTGCAATCTTGATTACCGTTGAGTCGCCCTGTCCCCAGTATGGCGATTATATTTGGGTGAGAGATTTGTTTCAGCATCTCGGCCTCGTGGATCACGTTTTGAAGAGAAGAAGTATTGCAACAAAGAACAGATTTCAACGCGTAGAAGTTGGAAGTTGCCACGTCTTGTACTTTGTAGACGACACCAAACGCTCCACTGCCAAGCGTGTCTTGGATTCTTAACCGTGTGTTTCCACACTGAAGTATCATTCCTTGCTGCATCATTGCCATAGTTCCTGTCTACTGTAAAAATGAGTTGTAACCGCGTGGTGTTGCATCTCTACAACTATGGGGTGGTTCAATTAGGTAATATCCTGTGATATTGCCCTGCAATTGTACCTATAGGGTATACTCTTAATTGTGTGTTAGGGGGAAGTCAAGTCAAGTCATGCGATGCAGGTTGACGATAGTTCCCTGACGTATTTCTAGGAAACGCGATTGAAGAAGAAGAATTTGATAATTTAGAAAGGGTTCAGACAATAAAAAATTTTCTGGGAAGTTTGATCAAACAGTCATCGTGCATAATCGAGGCGGTATATGGATAAATTGTTTTGTTATGTGGAGTGGAAGCGACCGGGTGGAAGAACTACATAGCCCCATTGAGAAACAGAGTTTATCTTGAATGGTGTATTGTATAGACAGATTGTTAGAAGTAAATTCTCTAACACTCGTTGTTGGTTTGGTTGATTCTTCTTTAATCTCTTTTCTTCTCAAGTTGATATAACGGTGACTAGCTTCAATATATCAGGGAAAACTAGAGTCTCTGCTTATAAAGGTGACACTGCGGATGACATTTCTAAGCCGTCAATCTTCTTGTGTCGTCATCGTACCATCTCAACTAGCGAATCACGCTTGACTACGTATTATAGTTCCCACATACTGAGTATGCACTTTAGGGTTGTTTACGCAGTTACAAAGTCAATTTCTACCTTAATTTTCATATCTTTACGGTTGAGATCGGCCAGAACAGAAACGAGATCGACAATATAAAAATTACAAACAACCTTGGTTCAGAGTATTATTTATACCTGAAAGTGTATCTTAAGAGAAAACTAGACCCTGTAAGCAGGGTAACTGGGATACCTGGATGGTACTGGACCCTTGGAATCAAGTGTAGTGATACTACGGGTGTCGGACTAGTATACTAAAATAGTGCGCTCAAGTCTGGCCAGGGGCATACACCTATTTCAAAACATAGGCATGCTATGCATGCAAGAGTTACTTTTTTGTAAGGTGGGTGGATTACTTGAAACATTGTGAGCGATGTCTACATTCTTACAAAAGGAGAGAAGAATATTAATGTGGGAAAGAACGAAAGTGTCGAATTATCTCATTCACAGGTATTTTATGGTAGATTATGTGTGTTTTGCGAATAAATATAACCAAAAATAAACTGTATTGGTGCCACGGATACCTGTTAGTACAAAATGCAGACAGCAGACTGCAGACCGGATACAAAATATAGACTGCAGACTGCAGAGTGGGTACAAAATGCAGACTAAGAATCTGAAGTTTTTACGTCTGGTATATAATAACATGTCATCTTACAGCTTACCGAGCGTCACGCAATCGCTTTTCTGCGATCCCCCTTCACGATTATTTGCACTATTGTGGAATATTCCTGGCCTAATTCTTGATGAAAATCGATCGCAATATTATCTCAAGCCTTGATGTGATGTCTGTACAGATTTTACCTACGCAATAAAAGTAGATGACGTGAATAACAGTGATGGTAAAGCAAGCTTAAAACGGCAGAAATCGCCAGAAAATACAACGGATACACAGGGTATGAGTAAGTTTTATTGATTTTACGAGAAAAATGTTCATATTTCGAAATATATATCGTTGTAAATCGACCATACTTCGTTCCCTATACTATTTCTTATAACGTGCAGTTCCTCTTGTAACTTAGCACCGAGTCACAAAACGCGTGACGCGTTCATGAATTAGTCGTTGGCTTTTTCTCGAGACGTGAGCTTGGGCCGCCTGTGACAAGACAATTGCGTAAACAATATTTAACATAATAACATTATACACAAAAAAACACAGGGTTTTGGATCGCGTATTTATTAAAAAAGAATATCCATACAACTACAATGAAAACAAACATAAGATTCACCTTTCTGATCGTGAAATTAATACCATTCGTACTGTTATCGTAGCTTCGTTCCTTGCCATCAAGTGAATCCAACATGTCGTCTTTCTTCACATGCAGTTTACATCCATTATAGTTATGTTCTTCAGTCTCACGGTAGTAGTGTTGTTCAATAGATTGCATAAAGTATATGCAGTTTGGTTTCAGATTTCAGATTTTGCTTTTTACGACAAGTGAACGTTTTTCAACTAAGACATTGGTATAATTAGCATACAAGGCATTCAAGGCTTTCATGGCTTTCAAGCGTTCGCGACTCAATCTGTTCCAAAATTACCGCTCAATAACATCTTTCAGTGTGGATTAGCCGCGATTAATACGACTTGTATATGCGTCTGTAAGTATTTTGCGCGTTTGCGCCATAATGCTCCAGGAGATCGCAATCCAAATACGTTGAAATACAAAACAACTGACCAAAGAGTTTTATAAGCAAAATCTCGTGATTCGTCATGTGACCCGGCCCTGTCTGTGCATGAAATCGTCAATCATCATCAAGATAACACGCGTGATCAGCATGTGAACACCTCATTGGATCACAGTTAGTTGTCATGGTGTTGAGGGCCCAATGACCTCTGGGTACTATTGCGCAATTTTTCCATTTTGCCATTCCATTTTTTTCCTAAGCAATCCCAGTAATCACCTTTAAAGATTGTTACATAACAACATCTCGGTCACAAGAGTTAAAGAAGAAAGGCGCTCACAAGTACCGCCCCCAAATTGCTTTTGGTTGCGAAACATAAGGGGTATCACCTGTTTACCCTTAAATTACCTCTGGGAACACAAAGGTGTCGAACGCGACCTATTACCAGGGATATTTACTCTTCCTGGACTAACAAATTAACTTATTTAAGAACATGGCTTATCACGAGTTCCATGTCAACCTCACGATCACAACGAGGAAAACGTGATTAAACTCACTAGGAGAACGTGGCCAAACTCACAAGAAGAACGTGATCAAACTCAACCTTTAAGATAAGACCACCAAGAAGGAATACGAAGTAGTCAACCTGCCCTTTTTATAACTTACATTAAATGACTTAAAATAATATAATATTTCCATTCCTTTTCTTTCCAACACAAATACAGGAAACCCTTACGATATTGTAGATTAACTATAATTGTAATTTTATCATTTAACAAGATGTTGTACAACGTTGTGCATTGTGTCCTCGTTCCCTGTCGGTCAGGTCCTCGTCGTAAAAGAGACCGAACTCGAGATACAAAATAAGCTTGGTAGCGGAGCCTTTGGCGTGATCTTCAAGGCAAGAGACTTACTTGAGAGTGAAACTGTCTTTCATGCGTTGAAAGATGTGATGTTCTAATTCGACTTCAATTGGCAAAGCAGTTACCGAAGTGGAAACGCTTCGACGTGTGAAGCACGATTTTATTGTAAAATTATAGCTGCAGACCGGTATGAAGACTCACGCGGTGGATTTCACGTGCTGATCTTAACGGAATACTGTTCTGGTGGGAGTTTAAACGACAGGTTGTCTCCACCCAGCCGCGAGGAGAAAACTCTGAAATGGCTTAGCCAAATAGCGAGTGCGCTGAGCTATTTGCACTCGCTTCAGATCGTTCATCGTGATGTTAAACCAGATAACGTAATGCTGACGGGCTCTACAAGAGAGGACTCAAAACTTGGTGATTTTGGTTTAGCGAGAGAGTTTCTTGCGTTGAAAAGAGTAGAAACACTGTGGGCTTCAAACTGTGGGTTGGCGCAATATTACATGCAGTCAGGGACCGGCCCTGCTCATTGGATGGCTCCTGAGGTGTTCACTTGTCACTATACGGAGAAAGCAGACATCTTCTCCCTCGGTATTCTATTCAACGCAATCCTTGTGCGAGACTTCGCTTACTCGGCTAGCGAGAGGCGATGGTACGGCACATTCATGAAGATTTCTGGCGGGGTAAAACTTGGCCTCGGGTATGCGGTGGCAATACTCGGCCCAGCGGCCATGACCGAGTTCGTTCATGATCACAAGCTGAGCGAGGAGAATGGATTCCGAGGTTTGATAATAGATACTCTGAATTATATCCAGCAGGAAAGACTCAGAGCCGAAGAAATTTACTACAGAATTGAGGAAATCGCCATAAACATCCGTCTGCAATGGTCTGTTGAGGAGCATATCCACGGCAAGCGTTCAAAAATAAGGAAAGTGCGTTGGCCGAGAATAAGGAACAAATGCTCGGTTAGTTAGAAGTGTTTAATTAATTTGGTTAAAGAGGTTGAAATTGCTGTGTGCTGTGTAGGTACGATTGGATAGGTAATTTATCGAGTAAACTGAAAGCATATAATTTCTTCATTGATTCAGTATAGAAATGTGGTACAAAACTGTGCGCTGATACGATGATTGAACGTGAACACTGGTTTTAAATTTGATCTGAGAAAAAGACTGCAGTATTAGTGTAATATCACAAGATTGAGAGAGGAACTTACGAGGGTTAAGGACTCTACACTTGACCATTAACACCATAAAGGATGTAGATAAAAGCTTGCTCTCTCCTTTGGAGGATAAAGAAGTAAATATTAGATATTGGAATACATAAATATCAGCGGCAATCATGACAATACTATCGACAGTCCTAATGAGCAACATCAGTTTTTTTATTCCTGTAAAGCGAATTTGATCATGCTTAAGTGGAATTTACGCCATTTAAATTTAAATAATTAATTTTATAATTATCACTGTTATTTAAATTTTAATTATAATTATTTTATGGAAAAATTCAACTTTACTGATTGCCCTTCTGATTTCCACTCCAAAAAAAAGCGCCCTTTTGTTATACGAATGTACAGCTATTGTGCTAGAAATAAAAGAATTTATTTTTTACGTACAGAACTTAGCCTGGTAAGCTCCTGGTTTCATTAGTATGAATTGACAATTATAATAACTCAATGCATGACGTACTGGATACCAGTACTTCGCAGGTAAAACCTCAGTAATACTTGGGCTCTCTGTGTTGTGTTTTTTGGGTTGTTTTTCCTGTTATTATGATGTATTTTTCAAAATGGTCCCAGATGAGTCTTGGAAATTACTAGGTAGATAGTATCCAAATGTATTTGTTTAAAATATTGGTTTAACTCGCATAATATCGTGGCTCAGTCGACTCGATGTCTATTGTTTAGTTGTGATGAAAAACTATTCAGGTTATTACCAAAACTGAAGTCGACGTTTGCATCCCTGGCTTCGTTATATTCATTGTTGACTTTGTGCTGCAAACCTTTTCGAGTTTGTCGCGAAGGATTGTGTCATTTATGAGAATGAATCCCTAAAGAGTTCCAGGAAAGACTAGGAAAGTTATCACCTAAATACAATTCTATCTAAAAGGTCAGTCGAGTCCAAAACGAAATGTGAAGTTCAGGAGACTTCAGTCATGCACTACGTGACTACGTGACTGAACTACAGAATGTTTGATCAATTTTGTTCATTTATTACCAAACGTTGCATACTTGGAAGCTGCGATAAACTGAAAAGAACATTTCATTTTTAATTTTAGCTGCCTTAGTTATCACATCAGTAAAGTAATGCTGCCTTTACAGTAACAAATTATGTGAATATATGAGAACGTACTTTATCTCCTATAAAGTCTACCACGTACAATACACGGTGAACCGTAGAAAAGGTTCGAGAATGGTTGAAAAATTTTTAGAGAACTTGAACTCGAGCAATGAAAATTTGTTTTAAAAGAGTTAATGCAAAGTTAGCAGACAAGAAAGAAAAGCTCATTAATTAACCCTATTCACCCTTTTGTTAAGGAAAAAAATTCATGCACGAATTTCACTGGAAAAAATACTGCTTAAGCAATCCACACCCTATCGTTCAAAACGATGATTGCTCCCCTACAAGATCCTATCACCATGTAAACTGTTAATTACTTTACTCAGCTTGAAAACGGTCATTGCTCAAAAGAAAGACTCGTTTACACTTCCCTTCCTCTCATTCAGTCATAGTGTACATTAATTTTCACACAATGTTAGGATATTTTTTATATATGTTGTTTCGCAAGTTTTTATCGGCGAATTTTGTGATCTATGAGGATGAATTTCTTAAATTATTTAGTGAGTTTTTTCTCACCAAGGTTGTTTTCTTTTTGACATGTAGCCCTTACGGAATGTGTGCTGCTCAAGTTCAAAGATACAACATGCAACTTCTTGGACCTTGGAAGTAAAAATATTATGAGCTCGCAGACCATAAGGGTCTGAACAGGAATTAAATTGAGCATGGTTACGGTTTTAGGAAACTAAAGTGTTGTTTGCTAACGGTCTTATGATAACCTCATGTTGATTCTAGTGTGGAATCTTCACTTAAGAGACTAAAGAGCCATTCCAGATCCAGGTCGTCAATTTCTTCAAATGTATTACATAGCTCGTAAGTGCTCGGTCGATCATCAGGATCGTACTGTAAAGCCTCAATGACTAACCTCTGCATATCCCTGGAGCCACGTGCGCGTCTGGAAAAAGCTATGTCAGTTTCTGGATTGTGCCTTGCCATCGCAAACCTAAGGCCAACTTCTCCGACACCGCGAATACGTTTGAATGCACCGCAATACGGTTTTCCGTTGCTTTTTATGTAATCCCGTTGTAGGATGGCAAAAAACAGCACGCCAAGGGAAAAGACACGGCTTCTTCTGTGTAGTAACCCGTGGAACATTCAGGAGCTAGCCAGAACGACGTGCCAACTTCGGAGTCCATGTGGTATTGTACGACCATTTGCATCCACGAGCCATCGTTTCTTCGAGCGTCAACTCGTCTTAGTACGATGTACTCGCGAGTCAGGCCAAAGTCGGCTAGTTTAACTTTTCCACGTCTGTTCAAGAGTAATTTTCCGGTTTTAGGTCGCGGGGAACCACGCCGTTTGAGTGAAGGTAGGCCACAGCATCAGCAGCTTGACTCATCCACTTCCAGTTGGTTCGTTCGGAGCTTGGTCGAGAAAGGCGTTCGTTTAACTTTTCCACCCGCGCAATACTCAGTCAAAATCAACATGTGCAAGTTGTTTTGATTGTCGACGAACCGATCTGCTCCCCGCTTTAGGGCGATTATGTTTTCGTGGGAGATTTCGCACAGTGTCTCTGCCTCACGGATTGCATCAAGAACTTTTGAAACGTTTAAGCAAAGGACGTCTTTTAAGGCATAGACTTTAGAGCGCGCATCGTCTCTTACTTTGTAAACATCTCCAAATGCACCACTACCAAGGTGCTGTTCGACTCTCACTGTTTTGTCGCCTACACGCAGTCTTGGGGGAAGATCAATCCCGGCTTGTTGCATTTCGGGTTTTTCAGGCCACAACCGTTCTCTTTATTTTTATTCGAAATGGCAATTTGATGGAAACAACGAGTTCAGCCGCTGCGTTATGGTTGGTTCTGATTTCTCGGAAAAACGAACTAGCCAATTGATTTGACATAAGGGAACTTACAGGGGTGGTGTTATTTCAGTGGTACTCGGTATTAAGGCGATATTTCGATTGTGCATGAGTTGAACTGTTGTATATTTAATTGAGGAAGTCTTACAGTATCATTATTCAAAGCTTGGTTGTTTTAGTTGCTTTGGTTGGGATTAATTCGGGATGAGCCTTTGTAAACGGAAGACCCCCCCTTCCCCCCGCTAGTCATAAAATGCAATGTTTTTCCGAGAATTCATAACCAAAATAAATGTTCTGTCAAATAATTGATTATTTTGTCTGTTAAATATAGTAAACAGGATTAGCGTTTTTTCGGTCAGGCAAAATACATTACAATGCAGGGTTTGCTTGAAGGTAGGAGCTAAAGCCAATTATTTCTGATGTTAGTTTGTGCTTTATTATCCCTACCCATTTAGGAAGTAGTAACATCCATGATGTAATTTTTTTAGATACTATGGTTTTTCTTCTGGCATCTTTACACCGCAGTGATTTGTTTCCCTTTAATTACTAATTAAAGTTGAAGGTTTTGTCGTAATTCAACTTAAGTTGTGCTTTCAGTTTTTCTTAAATTTCAAGTTTTGTTCACATTAATCTTTAAGTGACCTTTTGGTGCTTCTTAAAGCTTCACCTTTAATTGACTCTTGATTTGCCTTATCACACCCATATTCATGTATATTAATATAATGGGTAATCTTCAAATTGTTAGGAAAAAAGACATGCAAGTGATAACAAAATTTTTTTAAATTGCAGCGATGAAATAATTTTATAGATAACTCAATTGCTTCCCTAAGATAAAGCAAACCCACAATGAAGCTGAGAATATCTGGACTTGTAACATTTGAGGCCTACACATAAAAAAAAAAGAGATGTTTAAATGTTATGAATTACTTATTGTCATACTTTATTAAAATTGTTTCTTTTTGCCAGGGTATAATTCATATAATTTCAATCATGTCATATGTAATAGAATCTTTCTCACTACAATACACAAAGAATGTAGTTAGCTATAATAATACACTACACCAAAAGCTTTTAATTCACATATTGTACTCTCAAATCCAGCAACTAAGAAACATGATTTGAACTGGTACAATAAAAAATACAAGTTTAACAGTTATCATCTAAAAAATCAGGATACTCTTCTAAATCAATCTAAATTGTAATAATTGTATACTAAATGTTACTTTATTACATATATAACACTTGTTAGATATAATAGCATACCCTAATTACTTCTAGCAAAGCACTTACACAATTTAGTTTTCTTATTCTAAACGCAGTTTAAAACAAAGAAATGAAGTGTACAACTATGTATATCATGTGGAGGAAATCAAATGCAAAATTGAAGAATTCACAATTACTATAAAATGGGGCCATAATAATTGCCAAATAACATGTTAAGCGAATAAGAAGCCTCATGCAAGCATGTAAAGGAACCCCAGGGCGTGAAATCGCGCCTAATACAGGTGTTAATGCGACTAAATCTTTCACTTTTGTTACCAAATCCGGTAAAATTTTGCACAGCCCCATCCTACATTATGTATCAGGAGCCCAGTTCCTTTCATTGCCATTGGGAAAACAGATTTGTTTGACAAAAGTATGGGGCTGTGTGGAAATTTTTACCAAAAAGATTTTCAAAGATAAATTCGCGGCAAACTTCCTCGTTAAGTTTGTTTCCAAAACGCAGCACATGCATCTCGATCGATAACTAGACGCCATCTTGGATTTAGGTGAGCTTGAACGTTGAGTATCTTCCATCCTAGTGTCCACTTTGTAGCACGTTAAAGATCCTTTTCCTGGCTCAATTTTGGAGGTTTTATCTAGAAGGCTGACAGCGTAAAAAAGGGTTTTGTTTGTCTTTAAGAACTTTTTTTGAATTGGCTACCACTTTGAAAAATTTAGGAGCCAAGTGGCTATCAGAAAACAAAATTAACTCCACGCCCTGAACCCCTTCTAAACTTGGCCAATTAATACTTTTTACTCAGGCTTGCCCAAAAGCCAAAGTCTGAGTACAGGTTTCGGCTTTGTTATATATTTTTTGTTGTTTTTCTTGTTATATAGTAATCTGGATAGATCGTGCATTTTCAAGCTGATTACTCAGCAAAACAGTAAGAGTGCTTCTACTGCATTATTGCCCACTCTAGAATCTATTCAGTGGGTGTGCATTTCACTAAAGGTTTCCCCATCAACCTGAGGCAGGATTCTATCTTAAGCTCTGGTAGTCAGCTTTTTTTTTAGAGTAAACCATATCAAGTCTTTTGATAATTTCTTCATTTGTTTGCTCTCCAATTGAAGTCTACCTACAAAGTATTTGGCTACTCTTAAAGAGTTTCCATCCTCATCATCTTCATAGCAGCTTTCTTCAACGCTCATTACCTCTATCATAAGTAATTCGGTTGCTCTCTTTTTTTTTATGCTGGTCAGCTCAGTTAACCACCTCAAAAGCTGTAGTTCGTCTCATTAACTTTTATGAAACAATACACCAAGCAGGAGACTGGGTGTTTTAAGACTTCAAATGGAAAAATATCATGCAAATCATTAATTACTCTTGAAGTATGTGAGTACATAGTGTAAGCATGGAATTCTTAAGCATGATATACTGTATAATTTCTTCATCCTTATTTTCCATCAAATGGTCCATATAAACTATTGTTTATCACAAATAAACATCCTAATTTTTTTCTTTCTTTTGCCTCAACTACAGATTGATCTTTAGATTATATCATACAATTGCCAAATTTACTTTACATAGATTTTCTTGGAAGGCACTTTATGAAGACCAAAAACCATCATCAATAAATCCTCCTATATGCACAAAACAATTTTGGAGAGGACATGGTCTCATAAATGTGTTTATATGCAAAGCTATCCAATTCTGTCAACGCAATATCAACACCAATACTACAACAGTAACAATAAGTTATTCGCATAACATCTCAATATCTCTAGCAGCAGCTTAGACTCTGATTTCACTGCTTAATCAGGATCAAATAAAATATCTGAAACATTTTTTAATCTTAAAACATGTTACACACTCTTTGTCAAGATACAATCCACTAAAGTCATCTTTTTTTATCAGTTCACAAATCCTTCTCACAGCTCCCTAAAACAATGAAGAAATTTCAATCATCAATTTGTCAAATTTTCTATTTTTACTTTCACCTTTTTTAAAAACCCTGGTTGTTTGAAGGCTAGATGGTGTAGAGCAATTAATGCCTGTGCAGTTAAAAATTAACCTTGCTCATCTGTGTGAGTCAAAAGCACAGGTCCAAGAAAAAGAAGAAAAGGGATTTTCAAACTAGATAGCTCTCGTTGAAACAACGGGGAGAAATACCTTTTTGGTAGATCTGTTTGTGTCTAAAGGGATCATAATCATGTCAAATGATTACAGTATCGCCGAACTATACGTGCTATACTCAAGATGGCGGCATTTTCCGATGTTCCAATCGTATTGATGTGAACCTTCGTTCGTAACAGAATGCTTCCACAGATAAAACAACAACAGTTAAAACCATAATGTGACTGACTTTTTTTTTTTTTTCGTTTTCTATTTTAGGATTACTATCTCCGTGATTTCAAACGACAGCGAAACGAACAACCTGAGTTTCACGAGTCAACATTTTACGAGGTTATTCCTTGCGATTTACTTAAGATGTTACTTTTCTTCAAGTTTAAACAACACTCGATAAAATTTCGGGCGAGATGACTTTCGGGCGACTTGACCGTAAACCCTTGTCTACGTAGTGGTGCATTTGTGGCAATTTATATAAAATTCATAGACCTTCGGCCAGTCGGAAGGGCAAATATCTTCATCATCAGTAGTTGTATTGTCTTTATGAGAGCAAAATTTAAGAAAATAGGAATCTAGTCAGTAAGAATTCTTTCATGATTTGAAGTTCAACTGATCTCCTTTTTGGGTTTACAGTCAAGTCGCCCGAGAGTCATCTCGCCCGAAGTCATGTCGCCTGAAACCTGAGTCAAGTTGCCCGAAATTTTTTAGTAATGTGGCCCGAAAAAAACAGTCAAGTTGCCCGAAGAAACAAATATTTAAAAGATCTGAATTTCAGACTGTTAATAGGCAATATCGGTGAGAAATTTTTATCACTAAAGCGCTCTTTGTTTCCGACATCACCATAAAGATTCCTAAAGTGTTGTTCGTCGCCTAATTCGAGAGATTGTAGTAGACGCTAATAAAAAGAAAAGGGCCAACAAGGACTGTAATGTAGCGGTGTTGACAAGACGCCTATATGTCCTTTAGAAACTCACAACCAATATATATTCCAGAAATTCTTATATGCATGCCTCTTACCTTAATTTTTGTAACTTAGTCCTGTACCCAACAATCATGTGACAACGCTTTACATTAAAGGACAAGTGTTAAATGTATAGTTTTTAAGTTCTCTTCTAAGTTTCTTGTCTGGTCGTGTACCCAGGTAGGTAAGTGCCAGTTCACCTGTTCGGCAGACTTACACGCTTAGCAGCTCGAGCCAGCCTCAGTCGAAGACTCGCCAGGTTCTACACTCTCTTAATTAAATAACCCTCAGACGGTTGCAAATCTCCTGAGCGGTCGGCCGATCATACGGGTTGTACTTTAGCACTTCTAAAACGATCCTTTGTAGAGCGTTTGATCCTTGAGCGTGACTTGAAAATTGAATTCGTGTATTCCTATCAACCCTCTCCATCGCAAGGCCGACGCCAATCTTCCTTTTATCATGAACACTTACGAAGGCCCCGTAAATGGCTTTCCCGTCGATCACGATGTAATCCCGCTCGAGTATTGCAAAGAGGAGCGTTCCGAGAGAGAAAATGTCAGCCTTTTCAGTATAATGGCCGCGGAGAAATTCTGGAGCTACCCAGTGGATTGGACCTATTCTCGATTGCATGTAGTATTGCTCGTAAATAGCCAGCCACGAGCCATCATCCTGTACCACGCCAGCTCGTTTTAGTGCGGTATACTCACGGGCAAGGCCAAAGTCGCCCAATTTGACATCTTCTGATGCAGTCAGGAGCACATTATCTGCCTTCAGATCGCGGTGGACTACGTTGCACGAGTGAAGGTGGGCAACAGCTTCGGCGGTTTGGGTCATCCATGTCAGATTTTGTTGGTCGCTGCTTGGTCGAGCAAGGCGATCATTTAAGCTTCCGCCGGGGCAATACTCGGTCAAAAGCAACATGTGCGAACCTCGGCTATCGCGAAACTCGCCAACACTCACGATCGCAATAACATTTTCATGAGAGATTCGGTTTAGTGTTGAAGCTTCGCGGATGGCATTACGAATGGCTGAATCATTCAAACAAAGGATATCTTTCATAGCGTATACTTTGGACGTTCCTTCTTCTATTACTTTGTAGACGACACCAAAAGCGCCGTTACCAAGTCGCTGTTGGATATTTACCATTTTCTCACCTACTTGAAGCTGTGTTGGAAGGTTAGTTTGGGCCATTTGAAAGTCCCTTCACAGAAATTACCTAGCTAGACGCAAAATGTAAATTGAAGTCGGAGCTTCGATCGACGCGGGGTCGTTTTCTGGGAAAAGCAACGTGTCTTTATCAGAGCTTCCTAATTGGAACTAGAGTGCATTGCGGCCTTTTGTGAGTTTTTACTTCCGGTTATGAAGGTACTGGTTGAACCCCATAACTTGAGCAGGATGGTAAATATCAGCTAGTGAACGTTCCGCAAAAGACAAAAACGGGAACAAACTTTGCTCATTTACGATTGCTAGTTGTAAATACACTTAATGCAGTGGACCTGGACGAATATGGCAACTCATCAAACAAAGTATCAGAGAAATTTGACTGAGAAAGGCAATGTAGGGACATTCTTGATAAGAAAAAAGTTGTCGTTCTTTTTATGTTGCTGAAGTTGTTTTTGTTGTTGTTATTTTCTTTGTGCAATTGCGATAGCAAAAGAAGAAGCCGGAAAATGAATCGATGTCGAGTCCATTCCTTTAAGTCCTTTAGAGTCCTGCAGACTCGTCTCCGGAGACGAAATGGTCAGGTATAGCAAAGTTTATGGGAAGACGAAAAGTGAAAAAAATTGCAATGAATGAATCAGTGGGATTCACTAGACATTATGCAACAGACTGGATGAAGATACAATGAGTACCTTATTACGTTAATAAGTTAAGAGATTATTCTCTTCACTACTCATAATAGCATAAAAACAAAACAGACAAAACAGTGACAGACGGCGGAAATTGATACACCAAAGCGCTAGCAAATAGCAATTCAGCTCAGGCAGGACTGGGCTGATTAATGTGATGCAGGAACAGGTGCTTGCTTATGTGATTAACCGTTGAGATCTTTGAGACTGGTACTCCTGGAAGATCAACACTTTGAAAGTTAGACTTCACGTGCGCTCTCCTGCTGAGTTGGCATTTGCATCTGAATGAAAGTTATTGTGGTGTGGCTTAGCGGAACTGTCATCTTAACCAGCCGTTCATTCAGCCGGATCAGGCATTAGAGCTCCTAAATCACACCTGAATTTGCACAATTTTGTAAGCAAAAGAGTCTTCGTCCCTGTAACCCAACTATTAGCTAGCCTACAAAAACTGACTACTTTTAACTTTCGAAGCTAATTTCAATCCAACCTCTAAAGCTTTTCAAATTTGTTTCGAAAGGGGTCCGATATAAATTTCCTGTTGATAACAAAGAGTTCGAGTATGTCACTGGCTTAGGTTTCGCGTTTCTATAGTAACACTTATCTTTCGCTGAGGGTACACAGGCTGGCGGCTGGCGCGGATTGGAGTTGCATAGGAACTGACGTACAAACGATCCTCAGTCTTGTTGTGCAACCCGTGATAAATTTGCCAAGAATTAAAATTTTTATGAAAAGATATATGTTGATCGTAGTCAAGCAAAGGGCACTTGACAAACTTTAATTTTTGTTGAAGACATAACTGACCATAATTCAACCAAGGTCATCTTTTGTTTGCGAGTTGCGAGCTCGCATGTAAGCGGCTCGCACGCTTACTGCGCGTACGTGTGGTAGCGTTTTGCGGCTGGAGGGTCAAATCTTGAGAATGTTTTTGCGCAGGTGATTTAGCAGGGTTGGTGGTCTTTTAGCAGATAATTTTTCGAAAAATGTCTTGATTTGTCTTTGCTATCGCTGGTGAACAGTTCAATTTTTGTCCATGAGGATAAAGAAGATAAAGAGACTTAGTCAGGCATGCGGTGTAGTGTTGATATTGGTTATTTAAAGAATACAGTGTGTTTACGTCTTCTTTTATAATTGAATGTACAACTTTGGTTAATATATTTTTAATGCTGTGCCTATTTGCTTGTGTTGTATCAATTATTTGTAAGAGAAATTGAGTGTCTTTTTGCACGGGATAACCTTTTTTCGAAACAGCCTGAAAAGCCGGTGTGTGTATTACTTGGCGAATAAATCGAGTGATAGCGGCACTCGGTTGCACAACTTCTCTTGTATGGTGTGCAGCATTAGAACCATGAACAAGTGTGAGAAAGGTCCGAGTCAATGACTGTCTTGATTGACCCGCACCATGTCTTAAATAATCGCTGATGTTACGACAGGCCACCATTTTATAACAGCCACCTGAAAAGAAGCTCCCTTGCTTTTTCATTCGTTTTTTTTTTTTTTTAAAGCTCATGGTATTCGTTGGTCTGTTTGTTTGTTTTTTCATGTCGTTTGTCGTCTTTGACTCGAAATTGCCAAGAATTCTATGGTTTAGAAATAGTTTGCAAAATCTGTCAAAGTATGCATGTAGTATTATGAATTATTTCAGAGCTCAGTTGAAACCATTATCATATGGCTACCGCTATGTTACAGGTGTACTGCGTGGAGAGGATAGAATCACGCAAAATTGCAAATTATCCTTGATATCTTTGTTATCAAAGTCATTTTGTCGCATCAATACATTTTTTCAATGTTGATATGTTTTTCTTAAGTACATTTTCCCAAATTTTCAATCAGTACAAAAAAGCCGCAAACAAACTCAGCAAATATGTTGGTCGGTTACTAGCGCAAATGGTGCCAAGCAAACTCAGACCCCAGGGAAAATCAAAATTAAATTTTATAGATAGAATATAAAGGAATGATTTTTTTCTCATTAAAAAAAAAAAAAAAAAAAATGAAACCAGGACAACTAAGGTAATCGTAAAACATTCGAAAGTGGCTTTGTGGTAAAAGAAAAAAAGGAAAAAAAAAACCAAAATCTGTGGTGTCTCAATTTTAATTCAAAACAATGAAAAGATAAATATTGATCTGTTTCTATCGATGATTTTTTTATTGTTTGTTGTAGGAGTCCGATATGGTTTCATTCATTTGCAAAAATGACCGTCGATAACTCATGCCAAAATAACTTGCTAGTATTGTGGAAGGTGTGATTAAAATTTTTTTCTACTCTTGCCGTGCTGTGAAATTTGACATTTAACTCCTCCACTAGTGTTGCGAATGATTAACTGGAAACAAAACCATAAAATTAACTTTTGTCCACTAAGAAGAGATCTTCACAATGAGGGCGAAACTGCTTTGACCGAGAAATAATGAGAAAAAACACAAATAAAAGAATCTATCGGAAGGTGCAAATGTCTCTTTCCTGTTACAAAGGCAACTTTTATTTTTACTCATGACAAGGTGACCAATGAATAAAGCCTGCTGAGGCTTTCAATAATTTGTTTTGATCCTGCGATTTCCAACAGGGAAAGGAACCTTTTACAGCTTTTTAGCACTGCGCGCCAAGGAGTAATTATAAACATAATTTTGTTTTGACAGCGAATCGCTAATTTGCCTCAAATCGATGTTAATCTAAAACTTAATAATTGAAAGCCGTCTTTATGTATGCAAAAACATCAGTGGCAACAGCGACTGATAAAAATCTTATTTAATTTAAACTGTGGAATACTGTTTTAAAAGCATCTTAAAAGAAGCTCGTAACACCGTATCCGACATAGAAGATGAAAATAACATCTAAATATGCCCTTTATGTCAGTGATAACCTTATTTTCTTCTATATTTACTTCATTCCTCTTTTTTTTTTAATTCTGGCAGCTGTTTCTCTTCAAGGTATTCTCGTAAGGTGTTATAAATATTCTGACTGAAACTTCTCTCGGTCAAATGTGCATTATTTATAACAATAGCTGAAGGTGTCTTCGTAGTTTTGCGTTTCTGAATACTCGAGTGATACGTAGTCTATTAGTAAATACTTTCGACTCTCTCCATTCGTTTTGTATCTAATTCATGATGTAAGAACTCCCTTGGAACTCGACCAGAGTTGGGTATTGAGATTGAAAATGATGGAGTTTGGAGGTTGACGAGTCAGTGTGTTTGTTAAACGTTTTGAGGCTGTTTGTTTGTGGTCTTTAATGCGATAAGAAAGCGTTAAGGAAGCAATTCTTCTGAGCTGTTCCAGCTATTGTTAAACAAAGAAAAATTTCTGGCGGGTGTCGTAAAATTACTCGCTTAAATTTGCATCAGTGATTAGTAATAATTTAAGAACCCGTTTCTTCGTCTCCTTCCCCTTGTTTTTCTTCAGTCCTCGGTCGTTCGCACCAAAGCACAATTAAAACAACTTCCGATTCCTTGCTTCCAAAAAGCCAGTCAGATAACATTCAAATTTCTTAGGCAAACAAGACACAAGACAATGATCAGGTCGGAAATACTTTTCTTAGTTCTAATTATTTATTACAAAACAAACAATTCATCGTCTTCAGTGGATTCTCATTTGAATGAATGGTTTAAAAACAGAAAAACTAAAAACCATTTATTGTCATTTGTCAGTATTAATGATTGTTTTGTTTCACGGCACTGTGTGTAAAGCATTTCAAACGATCAGCCGAAAAACTTCATCCACTGAACCAAAATGTCTGCATTTGCAGTGTATTTGTCTTCCTTCGATTCGTCGGAATCCAGCTCTTGGAGTTCTTCGTTTACAAGATATTCATTAGCGTTAACAGCAGTTGTGGCGCTTCCCTTTGCAGCTTCACTCTGTCTGTTCAAACATGGTAGACTACTTCGTCTATTGTAGATTTTTTCGCTGGGAGGGAATGATAAAGGGCGGCTATTTGATACCTTAGATTGAGCTTCTTTTGTCTTGTGCTGCGTCGAGTGAAAAGGCACAGGGACGAGCGAAGACTTTCGCCGTCTCACAGGTTGGCCAGTCTGTTCATTATCAATTCTCGTTTTGGATTTGACACAGTCTGATAAGTTTTTCGTTTTGAGGCATGTAATTGACTCCTTACCTGTCGATTTACCTCGCCGTTCTCTAGAAACCCCTGATCGATCCACGTTTTCTCTCGTGTAACACATCGGATCAGAATGACGTCGAGGCGTTACTACATCCGCAAGACAGCTCTCGCGAACCGAATACCTTGCCTCCGTGCTTTTAACCGAGGTTCTTTTGCAAAAGCCATTTTCACTTTCACTGCTGTCACTCGAAAGTAGCGATAAGCGATGAATAATATGCTGCGTCGCGATTCCACCTGGCTCGAATATCTGCGCTTACAAGGGCTCAATGCATTTGAGCAGCGCTTAATTCTTAAATATGAGCCGTCCCTGTAGATCGCTGGTAAGGACATTGTCCGAGGTCGACGGTAAAAGATTGGGGCGTCGTTTGCTGTGTTTTCTTCAACGTTAGTTGCGTAGGTGGACGGCGGGCACTCGTCGCCAGTTTCGGAGATTGTGTTCAAATGCGTCGATTGTACGGAAAGCCGTCTTTCTGTTAGTCGCGGCTGAAAAACATTTCTTTCATGGCAGTTTAGTGGGTACGAAGTTTTTCCTCCAAAAATACTCTCCACCATGGTAAATTCAGTTGATCTGTGGTGTAACCAAAATCAGTGAAACTTTGATCTTAAAACATCTGCGACTGCTTCGAAAATCCGGCCGATCTGATTGGATTGTCATTTCAAATCTCGTGTAAATCTCTCAAGTTCAAAACCCACCTTATTTCTCTTGTAGTAGCTACGAAGGTGAACTCTGTTTTCGAAAACCACAAGGTGAAAATAACTCCAGCCTTCGTGAAAAAGTCTGAGACGTCCCACTTACACCGCAAAATCTTTTCTTGCGGTCTTATCTCGAATCAAAAGATTCTTATAAATATTAACTATGCGGTTAGGATGCACATAAAATTAATAACAGCTAGCAAAAGTGATCTTTTTTAGAACAGAACCAGTCAACCGTACTTCACTTGTCAAACGTGTTTTGAGTATGCGGCTATCTTGCCCGTATCTAGTCGCGTACTTAATGATATGTAAACACATTTGCACCAGTAATGACTTGGTTTTCAATGATTTTAGCCCTCATGGATGACCTTGTCATGGTAAAATTACCGTTTTGAAGATTCTTTCCTCACAACGAGAAATTTCTTGATTAAAAGTACCATTTTTACTCGCACCTTATGTGTTTATCTTTTGCGAACGCCAGGTGATATAGAAACTAATGAATACTGCTAACTACACGTAACATTTTTCAATGTTTACTTGGTTTTTGCTTGAAAAAAAAAAACTAGAACTAATTTAGCGATAATCTTTGTTAGTGGCGGCGAATACTTGTCCTTTCAGTTTTTCCGGTTTGGCTTCAATTAACTGTGTCGATCCAAGAGGTTATCCAGACTTGTTTTGCGGCAGTTTCGTTAACCAGCTCTCCTATTAAATGAGCTGCGAGACGTGAAAACATGCAAATAACATTACGGCTAAATTTTTGGGGAAAATTGCTTTTTATCCGAGAAAATATAACAAGACTAACTTTGTTTTTAAATCAAACAGTTGACTCTCATTGTCGTAAAAAATTTATTTCAGCTGACCAAGATGAAAGGCCTTCAACGAAAACTAAGAAATAACAACTGAGAGAACCACTTAGACATTCAGTCGTCAAAGATGCACGAGTTTTTGTTTTATGGCAATCAAGCTGTATTCTAATATCTCTCACTTCTAAAAATATCTCTGAACAAATTAAAGTAGACGACTTGAATTTTTTTTATTCATCAAGCATTCAATTCTATGATTGTAGCTCTCGGCTGTTTCAAACACAGCTTTCTATAATCTTAACCTTCGTTACTTTCGTTATACGTCCTTCTTATACTGAATAATAAAAAAAAATTACACCTTACAAGTTTTTAAAGTTTTAAATTGCATCGTGACCTTGGCGAGTTAAATTTGTTCAGAAAATGAATACATTAGCTTCAATATTTGAAGAAGAGATTTTGGCTGGAGCAGTTTTGAACGATTTGTGTTCAAAGACACTTTTCTTATTAAAGACAAACCTACGAAGAACTTTCAGGGCGCCTAGTTCGTTATGAACTTAAACGATTGAAGCATCGTCGAAACCTTGTAGAACGTTCTAGCCGCGGTTGCGATAACAATCTCAATTAAAATTCGTCGAGCAAATATCCATTCAGTTGACGAAACTTATTTTAGATTGAAATGTCACCAATGATTTTAATCATGTCCCCCGCTGACCATAACGACCAGAAACACTGAGGGCAAGTTTCACTTTGAAGGTCAAACTCTTATAGCTTAAAGGCCTGGGCTGCTACAAGATGTTTTCTTTGAACGCGTGCTTTAACCCGCAAACAGAAATCTTTTCATTAACTTAAGAACAGAGTTGTAGTTAACACACGTGTCCTGATTATGCTTGTAAGCTGTTGGAAAGTTGCTCACTGGAATGCCAAAATGTTGCTAAAAAAAATTGCTGCTCAAAAAAATTTCAAAAGCTGTTGCCGAAATTCTTGATATTTTGATAATTTAAGTTAATAATTGCTAACATCCGTCAAGAAAAATAACTTGAAAATTAGCTTTAAGTAGTTGCTCGCAATGTGGGCGACATTTAAGGATAATGGTTCATTTGACGAGCGTTATTTCAGCTGATTACCGTTATAATATTAGACTAACATCGAAAAAGGTCTGCGAAACGTTGTCTAGTGACAGTTAATGCGTTAATTTTTTAAAAAATCGTCGAATTTTTCGAGCTTGATATATGCTCTAAACCTACACTTTGCTCAAAAATTGCTTTGAAAGGCAAAGGTTGCTCGAAGTTGCTAAAACCGCAAAAAAGTTGCTTAAAAGCAAGCCGGTATAATCAGGACGGCCCTAATAGTTACTGCCTTCTCTTATCTTGATGGTGTTAGTTTATTGCGGCTATGTAATGCCAGGAGCTCAGCTTTGAGGAGATGCTTTGGGATACTGATGAGACCCTCTCTGAACTGTTTATAGATGGCGAAATAAGGGCGTTTCTGCCTTTTTCCTGGTACACTTTCTTATTAGACGTAAATCAGTACAGTGAAGAGTTAAAATTTGGGAGTAACATTTGTTTGTCTAGTATGATAAGGACGTCTCGATAATCTCTTTTTTCGTCTCGCTTCAGATTACTAGTATATTGGTAGACCTACGCACAAAAATTTCACTGAAGCGGATTATATATACCAGTCGTGTACACAGTATTATATTTTTTTTTATGGCTGTAATTGTTTCCGACGATAACTTAGCTTCGTCTGCTAGACAACAATACCAGATATTGTTTTGACCACGTGAACAAATGAAAAATACATCCATATTGAGTTAAAATCGGAGATTACATTTTGGAGCTAGAGAAACCAACACAGGCTCCTCACTAACAACCACAAAAGCAAAATAATGATAATAATGATATAATCTGCAGGAAACAGGTTTAGTTGTAGAATAATCTGTACAAACGTGTGGAGGATGCTGTCGTGGCCTTCGTTACCTCTCTTGAAGATCCTGTCTACCAGAATGAATAATTTTTCTCACAAGGAATCTATAGGAGGTAAATTTCTAGGGGTGAGGGAAGAGGGGGGGGGAGTAGCATTTTAACAAGTTATGTTGTGTATTCGTGTATCTACTGCTCAAACTTGAAAATTATTAGGTCACTTGATGAGGGTTATTGATCCCCGGGAGTCACAGTGAAAGCAACACCAAATAAAAGCATTTTTGGTTTAATGTTGCTAATGTGGCAAAATATATAGATTTAACAAATCTCCACCACACTGCGATTCTGGCTGACATGAATCGTGTACTAAAACGTAATTCTTAGAATAATTTTAAAACTGGAGCCGAAATCTCCTGCTTCGTAGTCCAGGTGAGTTCAATCTCTCGTCACAACCACAGAAAAATGCGTTGCTTTAAGGCAACTGGGAAGCTCCCGCAATTCTTCGGCTTCCCCTCTTTAGGTTTGCGGATGAGTTTTACCATTATTGCACTTATTAGGCTGAGTTTACAAGTTCTAGCCTCAAATGGCCATTTCCGAAGACTTTATCAATGCTCACGAGATCTCAGTGGTATGATGAACTGTCGATCTACCCTCTCTCAGTAGGAATAACACTCTACGGCAATAAATCCCGGATGTTCTCTCCCCGATGAATTCTCTTGTCAATTTCAACCAGTAAAGTCACACTGTTGATAACTTGTTGAAGAATATCAACCTGCAAAATTAGATTTAAAACAATTAGGAATAATCATCATTAAATTATTAAACACCGGTATTTTATATACTATACTACCTTCAAATTAGTTGTGGTAACGTCGTTTGCCTAAAACTTGAACTCTTCTATGTGATTATGATATCACTTCTCACAACTTCTCAATGTATCATCGAGATAAATGGCGAATACGTAAGACATTCATTAAGTAGATAGGGTGCCATGATTGCTTCAAATTCTCCGCCCGTAAAGGAAATAAACAACTACCAAAAATGAAGTTGTTCAATTAAATCTTGAAACTAAAGCTTCGCAATGGGCCTTGCTCACCATAGAGTCTCTGTGGCTCAGTGGTAGAGCATCGGAGCGCGGAATCCGTAGCTCTGAGGTTCGATTCCTCATGGGGATTCAGAATTATTTATTTGTCCCACGCTCGTGATAAGACGGAAAACATATTTCTCTATTTCTCTACCGAGCATAAAAACTTGCAATCTTCTTATTCTATTAATAAAAGCGTTATCTTGGTCTAAAAAGCGAAAATGTGAGATCCATCGCCAAAAGCGACCTATCTCAATATGTCTCTTGAATACACTTTTCACACAACTGATTGATTCATCTTATGATTCTATCAATAATTACCTCCGTCAGCTGCATTTTGTATTTATTTCGGATGCAGAACACGTCTTGAGCTTGTGGATTTACTGAAAATGGGTAACAACAGTTAGCTCTATTTGTACTGCGGACACTATCGGGTGGAAAGAACTGTGCCCTGTGCGGTTATACCCCGGGTTGGTGAAAGTCTACCAGACATGAAGCCCGAGGAAGTAACAGAACACAATAGAGAAGAGGGTTGGAAGAAGCAGGAACTTCAGAAGTTCAGAAGTGATACTGACTAAAGAACTTTTGGCGCATTTTAATCTATCAATTTTAAAAGTGGAGAACGCGGAACGCATAGAATCCTTTTTTTCTTTCATCTCAACTAATCATCACTATTACGAAGAGCAAAAAATATATATCACCTCCAGCTTTACTGATAAGCAACAATTGAGATCGCCTAAGTACCAATTGCAACCTATTCCACTGTAACATTACTCAGTTCAGCTCTGATACAGAATCAGAAAAAAGTTATTCAGCCTTTCAATTTAAATTGTTCTATTGGCTTTGCTGTTATACGCTGTGGCTGAGCGAAGCGGGGTTTGGCCCTCAATGGGGTTATCCCCAACCGCCCCATAATGGTAGTCCAGATTGCCGGTAATACCTCCCTAAGTCGCACTTTACTGACCAGTGCTTTAATCACTCTGAGCTTCCTGATCAGCGCTCACGTTGAGTGGTTCAGTTTCCTTTGAGAATCTCCAGCTCACCTGCCTCGTCTAGCTTCACTGGGAGTACATGTATAATGCGCTCAAATCTTGGATCCTTGAAAAATTTAGAGGTAAAGCACTAATATCAACAGTGTTACTTGCTAACACAAAATGGCCAACTCTTACAAAAATAGCATAACGGAACTTGGAGTCTGTTTAATTTGACCGACTAAGATACGGGAAATTCGGTGAAGCAGTGAGGCACAGGGTATTCCACAGCTTATGTCGTCTAACTCTTCCCACCAAATGCCGCTACTCTCCCACCTTGTGACGATGATGAGTTTGTAGAAATTAAACTTACCAACCTTGCAGAGTTTTGACAGCCGAACTTCTACTTCCACCTCAAGTCCTGTGCCGATGTTATGTGGCGAGCTCGTCAAATATCCATATTTTGAGCTCCACATGAACTTCTTTTCATTTCGTTTTAAACCTTCCTCTATACTTGAGAGTATTTCGCTGTATCGCCTGAATGCCCTTTGTATATCACTGCCAGTCTGAGTTATTACAACCTTCAAATGATCTTCGAAATTTATGAATATCTGACATTGTCTGTTCTCAGCTAACCACACGAACCTTCCATGAGGCCAATCGCGTGACAGCTGAGGCGGCAGTGAAACAAAGCTTGATCCATACTCTTCCATCGCAGAATTACTGTTTTGCCATGACACCGAGAGAAAAGAGTCCCCAATGTTTTCTGTGAAGACAACGTAGTGCATCTCATATGAGATTTCTAAGAAATACTGACTTGCGAAATTTCCTTCAGAGCTCGAGTGAGCGGAACCAAACTTCGTGATTATGATGAGTCAGGAAAATAAAAAAATAGAAAAACAAAAAGTAACGAAGATAATTACAGATGGACGAGATGAACACAGATTGCAAACAACTATCTTTCTTCCATCAAATTTAGCGAAGAAAAACTGATGAAACAACTGATGGAAAGTGACTGACTAAAACCTTCCCGCCGCTTTTTCCCCCCCGAGCAGTTAAAACTCGACTTAAAGTAATCACCTCAGCCAATCAAAACAAATGGGAATATTAAAAGTAGACAATGAGAACACAAAGTGAATTTATTTCATACATACTGAGATTTACTCACGAAAAAAAAGACCCGCTTAAATTTTTTACGAAATACACAACCAACCAATCAGAAGAGCGAAGAACTGTGAAAATATATCGTTCGTCCTATCAGAGACAAGAACGATAGTACTTTACAGAGGAGGGCAACAAGCACGCGGCTTTCTGTTAAAAAAAAAAATGGATGAAGAAGTGCCAAGATTTGCTCTCCATGAAGGAAAAAAAGATGACTTCATAGATGAGCAAGAAACTGAAAGAACACCAGAGCAGAGACAGATAGAGACGGACGACATTTTCAGTTATTTTAAAACCGAGGTTGCCCCATTTTCTTTCCAAGTTTTCATACTTCATAAATGTAAGCATTTGCAAATCCGCGATGCCATTCATAAATTGAAAAATTGAATTGCAAAAATATAAATTATCGTTGTCTCTCTTTTAAAAGTATAGTATCTCAGTCGGCAAATTTGTGTGTAAACAAATAACAACATAAACAACAGAGACTGAATATCGAGCCACGTTGCAGATTTAGCGGTGTTTATTATTGAAGAAATGTAAGATGGTTTCCGTGTTTACATAGCCTGATGTAAACACGTGGGAGGTTGGGAGAACACGAAATAAGCGTAGGAAACCACGACGCGAAGCGGAGTGCTTTCCAGCTTATCGAGCGCATGTTCTCCCAACCTCCCAAGTGTTTACATCAGGCTATGTAAACACGGAAACCATTTTACATTTCTTTTATAAAATAACTAATGAAAGAGGAACGAAAACCGTGTTTACATACGCTCATGTAAAATGGTTTTATGGCCAATTAGAGCGCGCGTACTATTTGAATTATTTTATAAAAAAAAATTGCTCTTGCTTCCAATCTTTGAAATGTGATGGTCAGTAAGAGAAAATCTCACCATATATGAAACAAAAACAGCATACCATGGAAAGTGCTTAAACGTTTTTTATTCACAATTTGCGATGCTTCAGAAACCTCACTCGTTCGCGGCGCTCAATCGGTCGTTTTTTTGACCCATCGCAACTCGTGAATAAAAATCGTTCGTGCGCACCTTCCATAGAATAATCTTTATACAAACAATCTGTCCAAAGCGCGGGAAAACGTGGGTCGCGATAAGTTGTTCATTTTGCCACTTCTTGGTCGAGAGGGTAGGGTGAGGTTTCTGGATCAATGGCGGAGCAAACAAAACCACAACTTCCCTAAACCTCTTACTTACCCCAAATAGACTCCAGTATCGGGTGACTCACATCTAATAGTTCTGTTGCTCGGCTGGCGGGAACCATTCGGTATCCTTCTATGTTTCTGCTACCACTCAATCTGCAGCATAGCACGTTTGATCCATACAGCTTTCCACCTTTGATTTGCTCCCAATTCAAGTTAATTTCTGACCTGAAATTCTGATCAACCTCATGTAGCTCTCTAATGACAGGGTCCATGAGCTCATTAAAAACATCGTAACATTCTTCATCTCCCGCTAGCAGCCCCGCTGGGTTTCCAGCGAGTGAGCTGGGGTCAACTGAACCTAGACCCGACTCGATCAGTAGTTCTATGTCATAATTTTTAGTCGTGCCCTTGTCTTTCAACTTGGAGAATAAGTCTGGTGTGAGATACTTTGCCATGATAGTTATGTTGTTTGTGAGGTCCGGAAAGCTGCTCATGCGACGCTTTTTCCACTGATAGTTTGGATGGTGACTGCTGAGAGTAAAGTAAGCTGTCACACTTACTGCTACACAAACCCCAATCACAGCATAAGGATTGCCTAAAAGATCTCTAAACCTCTGAAGAGTAAAAGCCATTATTTAGTTTCCTATATCGTCTACTAAAATCGATCATTTGAAGCTCGACTCTCACGACGTCACAATTAGGGCTTGACATCTGTGTGACGAAACAAAATTACATCCGTCATACCTTTTTACATAGCCATATTGGAAATGCAACCGCGCACACGTGAGAACGAGGCTGGGGTTGACTCGTGTTAAATCTCTGTGAGCGCTTTTGGTGAAATTCATACTTAGGCAGTAAAATTGTTCGATTTTTAAGGAAAATGGATGGTCCTAGCCGAAATCTCGATAAAGCTAATTTTTTCTCCCAAAAAGAAAGGAGAGTAGTGTGCCGCTTTTGGTTGTTCAAATACATTTTATGGCCCCAATGATTTGCCTACGAGCTTTCACTTCTTTAAGTTTATGCACGGAGGCATGTATTTTTGCTAAGTATTTATCGTTCTATACTTATTTTATTCTCTGTGATTATGGATGAGGGTAACTATTGTTGCAAAATTAGTACAAATTTTCAATTAGGTACCTGAATTGTTTCAAGTTCGATAGTTTTTTTTCATTGCGGCAGTAAGTAAGTAAGTTCAGTACTGCTCACCTGTTTACTACATGGCTTGCCCAAAACACTCGTAGCAGAGAAACTCTAGGAAAGTAATTGCTTTTAATCAAATAACCAAGACACTTTATCTTCAGAGTTTTCACTTATTATGGCAGACCACAATGACACAAATTTGGTAGCAATTGTGACAAAAGCAGTTTTCAGTGGTTGTTTTTGTTTTTCATGATAGCATAGTAATCCACTATGGATGCCACATGGAACTCTCAAAAAATATTTTGTGTGCTTTATGTATGAATCAATTTGATGCTTCAAATTGGAAAAAAGAAAAAGTGAGTTTCACTGACCAACTAAAAGAGTTCTCAACACAAAGATGAACTGACACTAAATTTTATTATTCACAAAATTGTCCTCATAATAAGAAGTTTGATAGAAGTCTCGCAAAAAATAATTTCTCATACAATTCGATGGTCTGAAAGATTCTCTTTCAAACAAATCTTATGATAACTGTAACAGTATAAAATAAATATATTGATTTGGATATATTTCTCAATCTTTTAAGTATCTCAAAATTATATTATCGTAACATTGGTTAACACAATGCAATAAGAACTAGTATAGCAATCCTTTGTGTCAGAAGGCCTCTGAGTGCTAAGAATAGGAATATCAATTCACTAAATGTTTATCACTGACAGAAACTTAAATGTGTGTGAAGGACTAGCATTGCTGAGATCAGTAGCTCAGAGGAAGCATTTCTGCTCTCTTCCTTTAATCCTTAAATACCCAAGATCTGATTTTTAATTCTCCCTTCTAGTTGCTACACATTTACTTGTAAATAAGTTATGAGAATTTGGTGTCCGATCAAAATAACTTCTGCCTGATAAGTTTCAGTATTATCATTATCTGTTTGCTGGATAGTGTTTGGATATTATAGGGAGAAGTTACATGAATCAGTCACTTTTGGGAGTTTTTAAATTGTCTAATATTTTGGTCTGATTCTTTCAATGCTGTCTTGCCACCTAATAAATTACCATGAGTCGCGAAATCAAATGGTTTTCAATGTATCACGAGCATATCAGTGTCAGCTGTGTGATTGTCACGTTCTCCGGACAATCGGACACATTCACGGAAGTAATAGTGAGTGTAATTCTTGTAGATATTTATTACAGTGACCCGGAGGTCAAGAGATTAGAGTGAATATAAGTGATAAAGAAATTAATTCGAGTGAGTCTTAGATTAAGTTTGTAAGATATACTGTGGGACACGCAAATATTTCAAATGTTTCTATATGTGGGGTTCCTAATTCAATCATTGGACCAAGGCGACTAATGCACACCATAAACAAAGGAAAAAGTTCAAGGAGACACAGACACGTGGCAAGAATAACTGTGTCGCACTTAGCTGCACCCCGTGTACTACTTTTTTTTTCCTACCGTAATTTGAAGTCACCTTTGATCGACAACCGAACAGACACACGGAAATATGGATTGTATTTGTGAAGTAGAGCTTAAATAGTAATCTTTTGCTAGTGTCTGGCCAAAATATGATATGGCCTGTGTCGCCCCTTGAACATTTTTAGTGAAAAACAGTATTAAAAAAATCATTGTATGAGGACCATAAGAAATGGCACAAGGGTTGGAGAGAGATGCATACCGCATACCGTTCCAGAAAAGGAAGAAAAAGGAAGAGTGGCAGTCATATAATTAAGTACTTCGTGACTGAGTCTCGGTCAGGCTAGATGTGAAAATGTTTGGCTCTTGCTGTTCATGACATATTTACCTCACTTTGTTCAGTTAATTGGCATGCCATGAAATGGAGCAAAATATTTCCTTGTGTGGCCCTTCCATTAGGTTAAGAAGTAAAAGTAATGTGTGTATCAACTCAAAACTTTTGCATCCCCTTCCCCCCCAAGGCATTTAAAATTTTGAATATTAGTTCATTCAAATTCCTGTCCCCTGCCTCACCAAAGTGGGGGATTTAATTTGTAGAAGGCACAACTAGTGACAGCTGGTGACTTTCTTGTGGAACTTTTTTCTTATAGGTCATCTGCTTTCTTAAGTGAAGTTTTTACCTTTAAACACCTCTATTACTAAAGATAAAACATGTTTATTTGGCTGGAAAGACTTGACAGTTCTGGTTCAAATTCCCCACCCCACCCCACCAAGGTAAAATTAAAATTCCCCCCTGAAGCATGGACAGGAGTCAAATGCCCATGGGGGGAGGTGAAGTTGAAGCTTAGAAATTGATTGCTGCATTATGTGATTCATACATTATGTATCCCATATTTAAGGTTCAATAAGAATTAAATCATCTATTATAGGTGTGGCTCATTTTTACACATTTTGTGACAATCTGTAAATTGTACATCGACTCACCAATTAACAAGCCCCAATTATACCCATGTTAATTCCATAACAAAAGATCTCAATGTTTTTATTCAACTGTTCACTTAACCCTTTACACCCTAGCATCAGTATGTATATTCTCCATACATTTATCTATCAAGAGCCTCTTAAGTTGGAGATCATTTCCATTATCTTGATCATAATGCTTTATTCAGGGGTGATCTTATAATGAGAAGTGAGATGGTAGACACTCGAGGGTTAAAGGGTAATAACTTGAAAATCTTTGAAAATTTCCCATTGCATTGCGTGGATCTCATTTGAAAGGTGTGCCTTGCTAGTCTAACTATTTCATCAAAAGGGTAAGGAAGCAGCAATGGCCTTCCTTTGAAAGACCATAGAATTTTATGTGAGCATTTGAACAAAAAGAAATTGCCTCTTAGTTACTGATCGATGCTTCTAACGAGACAGATAACAAATTTGTTGTGTAACAGTTAAGCTCAAAGAGGGTGGGTCTAAGTGCTGCCAAAGACACATCTTGGTAATTCTTTTGCTGGATTTGTTTGGTTATATCTTGGTTTCGTTATTATTTCTTTGGTTCTGTATAGAGTAACTGATGTAATGTAATGGGTTTAAGACAGTGAAATAAGATTTAAACCACAAGTCAGAGATTAAACCACAGCAGTTATGTAAATTTCCCATCTCCATTAAGAAAATTCATTACTGTATATTCTGTCTGCTAACTTAATAAGGTGGTATAACTTAATTTATTAATGTCCAAAGTCATAACACAGGGCATTTCATTTTGGGGATCCTCAGTGGGAGCTAAAGCACAAAATGCTTTTAAAATTTTCACAAACTAAGGCTGATTTATGAGATGCAAAAGTATGTGATTCAATCATCTGCCATAAAAGAAACACTTCCTGATGAATCTTAAGAACATCATAAAGATCATACTGTACATCATCATAAACAACTGTTGTATTATTTGATAATATAGTTCTACATTGTATGAGGCTGCAGGCATCTCATTTAAGGTTGAGCTAACATTTTCAGCTCATGACTGTTTATCTGGCCAATCATGTTTGATTTGGAGTTAGAGTGGACGGTGGGGTTGGGGACAGGGGAAGGGTTAGACTGTCCCCTCAGCACAAATTTTTTTTCTCTCCCCTGCCTTCTGTTACCATTAAAATAAAAGATGGCAGCCATAATTTTTGCTAAGAAAATATGGAGCACATTGCTCACCAAATTACATCTGCTCTGCAGGCTAACACTTTATCAGTGTAAGTATATTGAAATATGTAAGGTCTAATCTATCAGCTAAGTTTGTGCCTAGGCTTAAGACTGGTTCTGTGAGAACCAAGTTGATTATACATAACCTTACTTTTGTGAATTTCAGCAATCAACTGAATCAATAACTCTTTTCATTTTGGTCTCCAGGTTTCCTGGAAGGCCATTTCTAAGGTAAGTGTACTGATTTCTAGATCTTTTAGGAATCAGCAGTAAGGGTAACTACAACCAAAAGAGAAAGTTTCTCTAACTTTTAACCATTACATCTTCACAGCAAGTAAAGTTTTTAGAAAAATACAAAGCCAGTGTATCACCATCTATACTTAGATAACTACACCCCACACCTGGAAAAATCATTGACATGAGACAGAGAAATTAAAGATAATCATATAGTTACTCTAAATAACATTTATGTTTTTCCTTACCATCAAACACATCCTAAAAAATTTAGAAATTACAGTCTTCTTCAAATGACAGAAATAGAAAAAGAGGAACAGAACTTACAACAGCAATGGCTTGCCAAAGCTTCAAGTCTTTTCTTTGGGATTATAAAACTTCATATTAATTATTTTAAGTTCAAGAAAATGAATGCACATGTGTAACAGGTGAATTTATTGCTATGATTCATTTTTATTTTACTTGTTTATCATCAATCCATATCATAAGTTTAAGTTTTTGATACTGTGGATTTCTCCTCATCAAAGTTCTTTCTGTTAAAATTTTGAAAAAACTGAACTTAGTTTATACCTGACTGCATATTACAAACTTTATATACATAAATTTATGTCATGAGATGTGTGAATCCCATATTATGTTGACTTGTAACAATAATTGTAAATCATCTCCTTAACTGAAAATACCATTTTAGCATACAGTTCTGGCTCTTCACAACAGCCAACCAATTCTGTCTGCTTCAGGAAATCTTCATTCTGCCCAGAAACTGATAAAGACAAAACTTATTGAGTTAATATGTAATATTTGCTGGATGAGTAGGCACAAATTGTCTGGGTAAAGTCATATTAACTCTGACAATCTTGGTTTTAAAGCTGTACTGTTTCCTGGTTCTGTGTGGTAACCCACAGTTAAGGAGTTGTTCTTAGTTAGGTTAAACTCTTTGGAAAAAATTGAACACTTAAGAGTCTGTTGTGTTGCAATCTTAATGTAATGTGGCTGCACATGAGAGATAAGATGTTAGTTTTATTCTTCAGATTTAGATTTAGACATATTTATTATTTTTTGTTTGAGTTAATGTCAGTGATATCTTAATTGACCCAGTGGAAAGGAAAGTGGATCACATTTCTGTTGTCTTGGTTTCCTGGTTAGTAGCATGGTTTAGAAAACGTTTTCAGTAGTGGTATACAGTTTGGCTATATTTACCTTTTCAAATTAAGGTAGCTCATTCAACTATGGTATCCAGTCCTTCAGCTCATCTTCAAAACTTTTGTTGACACAGTACAAAAAGGCAGTCTTATCTACTTGACGACCAGGCATGATATTGAACACATGTCGTCGGTAATGATGATCTGGTGTGTACATGTAACTGTCTTGGTAACCAGGGCATTTGGTTGAGGGACAGGCAGGTCCACAGTGAAACTTTACAAAGGGGAAACTCCTCTTGCAAATTCCATCTACCATGGAGTACACTTGACACAAGAAATCTGAAGGCTTCACTCCTCGTCTATTGCTGGAAAATAACGGAATGTGTTGTTGTGCATATGTGGAGAAAATATTCAGAATAAAAAAACTTTGTTGCAAACTGGCACACTGCCAGCCTGGCCACAAGAAATTTCACTTTTAACAAAGTCACTAGCATAATGACTATTTTCAAGGCTACAAGTCATTAAGTATAGAGAAGATTCTTGTTAGAGAAATTCAGAAACACACACGATCTCTGAGAAAAACTATGTACATTCTCGCAAATAACCCACAGTATTATTTCTGATAGCCACCAAACATTATGAAAAGTCTAAGACCCATAAGTTGTTGAGGAAAGGGTGCACAACTACCTGGTGCTGAATGTAACTTCAATAACACCCTCTTTCTTCATCAGCTTAAGTCTGTATGGCTGCCAAGGACTCATCCAGAACTTTCCAACATCTCTGAAAACAACAGTTGCACCATTGGTAAACTCTACCTTACTGTTCTTGTGGGCACGAGATAGCAAGCGATGGAACAAAGGTTCTGGTAGAAACCTCTCGAAAAACACCAAGAACTTTTTATCTCTCTGGTCATCATGCCATGTTGGGATGCATCCATCTTTAGACCTAGGCACTAGGGATGGAACAAAGTGAGTTGGCTGGAGTTTCTCTGTGTCACGCAAGCTAGCAATTTTGACTTTTGTGTTGGTCAAAGGGCAGATCAAATCATACTCTTCAAGAAATGCAATCATGGCCTCTTCATTTTCCTTTACGCTGGAAATGATGCTGACCAGGAGTGATTTTGTCAGCATTCCCTTTTTCTGAAGAAGTCTCCAGTCACTTCTCAAGCCTCTCATCTGAGTCACTTGAGGGGATGACGTGACCAACTGGGTGATGATGTCCACCAGAATTTCTGGTCTGAGTAGAACCCAGTTGCACAGTTCTTCGCCTGTGGGAATGTATATTATCAGGCCTTGCTCATGGAAGTACTTCAAGGTTTCTTCAGACCAGTCAGTGTGAATGTAGTTACCAAATGCACATGGAAACTCTCTTAGTGTCACACAGAACCTGGCAGCCTTCTTTTCCCTTAACTGGATGATTGCATCTTGTATCCTAATCCACGACAAAGGAATGTTGTAATCTGTAGTTGGCTTACATCCCTCTGCAACTGCCATGATTTTGATTCGAAGCTTTTGAACTCCAACATCATTCTCCCCTTTAGAGTTCTCAACAGGAAAGAAGATCAAATCTTCATCTTCATTGACAACCAGCTCATCACAATAGGATGTCCAAAGAATTTGGTTTAAATGGCCACTCAAGGTCTGCATGCCATTCTGATCCATGTGATTGCTGTGTGTTCCAACAAGGAAAATTGGTGTTTTTGGTGGCACATGGGTACAGACAGACTCAATCCAAAACTGAAGCTTTTCATTGCATAAATCCTTTTTGTCATCTTCTGTGAAGTCAGCCATGTTGAATACAATGAGATAGACAGCAAGACTCTTGAGAAACATGTGATGATAGGCATAATATTCTTTATCACCCGCAAAATCAAGGACCTTCAGTTTCAAAGAGGGATATTTATCCTTGAGGGCAGTTCTTAGCTTTTTGGTGTTCACTTCTCCACTGCCAGTCAGTGCTAGTGTCAAGAAACTGTTGGAAGGGTAAAAAATTACTCTTTCATTGCTTTCGGAATGGCTACAAGACCATTCCTGATATAAAGTTAAAAAGATGTATAAAGTAAATGATATGCAAAAGTAATAAATAGTCAAAGGTGGGTCATTCCATACTTGAAATGCTATTTTAAAATAATAGAAAAAGAAAACAAGAGAGAGCCCCTTTGATCCTAGCTCATTTGTGGTCTTAAAGAGACTAAAAGTTCTGAATTGTGTTAGGTCAAAAATGTGAGCTGGAAATTCGGATATAAAAGTTGCTAGAAAAGTAATTACGACTTGGTCAGGACTTTCAAGGCAGGTCCGGAGATAATTGAGTGCTTTCCGACCTGTCGTATCAGATGTGTATACAGTTTTTGACAGTTCTGATAGTTTAACGGATAGGCCAGCCTCCTTATGACACATATCGTACCAGCTCCCGAACGACATTGCAACGGTAAAGCCAGAAATTAATCCAATTAAGAATGATAGCGGTAACCGGCAAAAGCAGAGAAACTTCATAAAGTTTCGATTCCCGATCAGTTGAGCTGTACCAAAGGGTGGTCGTAATGGTCCTATGAAAAGGAACATAATGATGAAGGCAATTCCTGTAACGGAGCTTAACGTGAGAAACTCGCCAGTACTAGCAAATGTGAGAAAACTATTGTAAAAAGGACATATCATTATAGCTGAATATAACCCGATTAATAGTCCTCGGCGGTTCAGGATGAAAGCTAAAGTAGTAAGTATAAATCTGATATTACTTGAAGTCTCAAAGTGAATAGCACAAATCGGAAACATCAAATGACCAAAGTAAATGAAGTAAAATAAGAGATATGCCGCAGGATACCTAAATAATGTCCTTACGAGAAACATGCATGTCACCCCAATAACCAAGGAGTACAAAAAAAGCCGCAGAAGACCAGTTGTCATCAGAAATTCTAGATCTCCAACAAGAACCTTATTGTTTCGTCCTCCAGTTCCTATCAAAGTCACTTCAACGTCGCCTGTTTTGAGATATCTCCACAAGTCTCCAAATACGAGATCTTTCATGTCGCAGTTTTTCCACTCGTGATCGACAAGACTCTGATCAATTCCTTGCGTTTTTTGTACGGCCAAATCAAATGGCTTTCCAGTTAATGCATTGATAAGGCTCGTCTTTCCGACGCGAGGATCGCCTAAAACCAAACATTGTTTAGGGAACGCAAACTGTGTGTTTGTGGTATCCCCTTGCTTCTCTTTCACCTCTATACTCTCGTAAAAGGGCTTTTCTTGACTTGACATTGTTTTCATCTTGGGTAGGAAGGAAAATTTAACGTCAGGTTCCCTTCAGTTAGGGAATTTAGTCTCATTTCCCAGATTCTTCACCCGTTCCTCACGTTGTAACCCAGTAACTACTGGACTTGTAATGACGTTGTAACCAGTCAATTAATGCATTGTAATCGGGATAGACCTATTGACAAATCTAGACCTGGGGGAGGGGTGAATGAGTAGCTAAAATGTCGTGTGTAATCTACGTATCACTGGCGCGCTAATTCGGATCGATCGATTCAGAAGAGATATATTTTTCCTTTATTTGCAAGCTCACACGCTTTATCTGTGCAATTAGCCGACACCTTTCTGGTCGTAAATTTGGTTTATCGATCATTTTCAAGGTGAGTATCACTAATAATAAAAGGTATTCTACTTTGTTTAATGTTCGAGGCACTTGTCTGATGATTTGATGATCGGATATGATCGATAAGTTATAAATATTTCTAAGCCTTTATTTACCTCTCAAAAATTCACGGGTCGATAGGTAAGCAAACCATCACAATATTTTATAAACCAGTAATCGTGCATCTCATTTAAATTAATGAGAGCCATTTATTTGCGAGCTACAAGTACCAGTATTCACAATAGTGATTCATGCATGTGCGGCTTAACAGTCATCTCGCCATCAGTTACAATGAATATCATGACAGTTATTTTATATTTAAGATTATTGTCATTTCGAGAACTGAAAATAAAAATTCCAATCTACAAATAAAGTCACATTTAGCATGTTTATGTGTATTAATATATAGTCCCACAACGATCCATCGCATTCCAGATAACTGATGAACTGTCTAGTTGTCCTCGTGCACCGGTGCTGTACCGGTGCGTAAAGGAATAACCATTGTATTTTCTTTGTTTAGGAGTCATTGGTTAGCTGTTATGTATTTTTGGTCTTTTGTATCGGCTCTTGTGTACCGGTACCCGAGGACAAAACCAAAATGTGGATTACATTCATCTCATTACAATCCAATTATTTGTGGATTACAATATTTGCATTACAATCCAATAATTTATGGGTTACAATCATCTCATCACCATCCAATAATTTGTGGATTACAATTATCTAATTTAAATTCAATCATTTGTGAATGCTATTATCTCATAACAATCCAAAAATTTGTGGATTACAATTATTTCCTTACAATGCAATAATTTGTGGGTTACAATCATCTCATTACAATCCATTATTATATGGCTGCGATAGTACGTGCACTCTGATTGGTTAATTAGGGGGTCCAGAATCCCCCAGTAATTGCTTATGGGCATTACAGATTTTTCCCCCCACAAAACCTAGTGAACTTAGTGACTTTCCCTGAAAGAAACTTCGTTGAAAAAAGACAAAATTGAACATTGAACAAAACATGTATCTCTTCTTTAAATATGAGTTCTGAAGAAGATTTTCTTCATAAGTTTATTACCCTGATGAAATTGTGACGTAAATGATAGGCAATGTAGATGTTCTCTCTATTCCGCTTGCTTTGCCTATGTGAAGGCATATAATAAATAACTTAACAGACTTCGGGCTGAATTTTTGCTTTATGGACCGTACCCAGAGGCTCAGTCGATAAAGCAAACATTTCATCCCTCAGTCTGAATTTTACAGTAAAGCCATTGCGCATGGTGCACATGGTTATTACGTAAATAATTTTTGGATTACAATCATCTCATTACAATTCAATAATTTGTGGATTACAATCATTTTATTACAATCCAATAATTTGTGGATCATCTCAGTACAATTCAATGGTTTGTGGGTTACAGTCATCTCATTGCAATCCAATCCATTATATATGCTTCCTTCTATACCTTATGTATTTTAAGGATTTTGCTGGCAATTCCTTCCGTCCTTTCGCAACTTGAGCTCCTTTATGAACCCTGTGGTTATAAAAGCTACCTCCTCCTCGTCGCAAGGTCGCGTGGTATACACTTTTTCATAATTTATCCGTTGATGTTGTTGACTGTTTTAAATAACTGGATTTGTATGCTAGTCTATTTTCTAAAATATACTATGCATCTGTATTTAATAAGTTGTGTATTTTGTTGTTCTCTCGTCAGTCTGCATGAACGTCTTCTGAAGATGGAAAAACAGTTCAAAATTCAAACTCGTTGGTCTCCGTCAGATCCACAATACAGGTCCAGTTTGGTGACTTGTGAGGCTGTAAGAGCAAAACAGACCCTGGATCTAATTCTGGTTTCCGGTAGAAGAAGATGGTTTCTTCTTTCCCTAAAAAAAAATACACAGGTATAAAAAAGATCGAACTACGCGCTCTTGACGTGTACTTTTCTTTGAAAAACTTAAAAATGTTAATTGACTTTGTTTACCCATGTAGCAAGAAAGCTCGTTTTTAAGTTTACGTGCATGAGATTGAATTGGAATATGGAGGGTTAGTGTCAGCTGAGGGTCAGGAAAAACTGGCGACCCCTTAGAGCAAAGACGACAACCAAGAACGGACTCAACCCACATATCAATTAATAACTTAACTTTTTATATAACTGTTTCTGTTATAGATGGCCAAGCCCAGGCGAAACGTTTGTGTAAGGGCGTCACCAAAGAGAATACCAATCTGCGCAAGCAGTTAAAAGTATTTAACTCTTCTGTAGACATCCTCCGGCAACATGATTACTCTTCATTTTCCCCTCTTTCATGGGAAGATGTTAGTGACGTCAGCAGTGCCATCTACTCCATCAACATCCCAAACGAAGACGGTGTTCCTGTGTGCATTAAAAGGTCAGCAGTTGATGCGCAGAACTTGATTTCGCGATGTTGGAAGGAGATGAAATATCAAGACGCTGAAATGTCTAACACTATCACTGCATATTTCAACCAATGTCTTGAAATTGAAGGTCGACTCTCTTCGTTGGCAAGTCACCATGAATTTAAAGATTCTAACAATCTCAAAGGTCTTTATTCCATCCATACAAAGCAACTGTACGATGAGCGTGTGCGACTTTTTGGTGCTTGTAATATGTTTAAAAAGTTTATCACACCTTCTCCAGAAGTTAGTAATTACATGGTTGACAATGTCCAGGAAGTCAATGTACTCGATTTCTGGAATGCAGGCGAAGAGTTTGAAAGTGATGAAGATGATGACAATGATAGTGATGTTGAAGTGTGACTATTTATATTAAGTATTCGGACAAGGATTACTGACTATTTGTAATAAGTACCGTAGTTTTGACAAGTCTGTATATGATCTAAGGCTAGACAACATTCTCATTTCTGGAGCATTAAACAAATGTTCCTATGTACTGTTTTTGTCTTGGTTCACTGATAACATTTACAGAATTCGACTTGAAATCGTGGGAAATATGATGCTTGAGAAAGTAATACCTAACAACGCAGTGCAACTATAATTTAGTACCAACGTAAATCATCGACAAATTGCGTACTCTATGATTGGTCACAAGTTGTAGCGCGCACAATTTCTTTAAAATTATGTAAAAGAAATAAAAACTTGTCCTCCTGTATTGTTGTGTTGTATAAGTACTTGGGAATTTTTAAGAACACTCCATGCATTTTTATCATGTTCCCAAGCTGACTTAATTCCTGCTTGCTTAGCTTAACAATGCACTCGTCTGGGGATATAATGTCTTTCTTTGAAGTCCAATGTGCAGCAAAAATGACTGTAATCAATCGTGTGACAAATATTAACAACGTTTTTCGGATAACGAGTCAAAGAGTGAGAATTTTTTAGCTAATATTTGTGAATAAGACACTGCAAGCAGCGTTAGGCCCTGTTTATATGAAGGAGAGTTGTCCCTGGTAGGAGGGTTACCCTCCATACCAAACCATCTTTACAGAGCGTTTATATGAAGAGTTGTTCTTACTGACCGAGTCAAAGTCGATCTTGCATAATTACTTAGAGCTCGTTTAAATATTCAAATCCTCATTTCTCCTTCCTTTAAGTTCCTTTCGTTTACTCCGCTACTGTTACCTTTGCTGAGTTAAATTTTATGTTAACAATATAAATTTGCCCTTGAAAACCTATATTCTAGCAATTATGTTAAACTCGGCACGCGAGAAGTTGTCTCGGGAAGGCGAGACAAAGAGTTTAAAGGAAAAAAGAGTTGGCTCGCCCCCAGGGTTACGCTTCCTTCAACGCGAGTGACCCTCCACCCAGGGTCACCCTGCCCCCCGAGACAACTTCGCGTTTTCTAATGTCAACGGTTCGCTGCTATTTATAAAGAAATGCATTAAAAGTTCTGTCGCCTGGAATGGCCTTACTTACTTACTTTCCTTACTTAAAGACTGCAATTTTACCCTCAATTGGCCATTTCAAAACGAGCAGAGGACTGGGCACGAGCATATTTTTCTCTTCGGTACAAACATTCAATATCGATTGAATTGAAAAATGGGGCACGTCATCTGAAAGACCATCCAAAAATTAGTAAATTCACCAAATTTGACGGTTATTGGTTTACACCCAAAGGCATGGTACACTTAGTATGGATTGGAGGGACAGGCGTCCTCCAATCCATACTAAGCCCTCTTATTTTAAAAGTGTACCATGCCTTTGTGTTTAAACCAATAACCATCAAATTTGGTAAATTTACTAATTTTTGGATGCTCTTCCCGATGACATGCCTCGTTTTCAATCAAATCGATACTGAAGGTTGGTACCAAGAAAAAATATGTTCGTACCCGCTCGTCTTTGAAATGGCCAATTTCTCGAACTTCTCGATTTCTCAAACCAAGTTTCCTCAAGGGACTGAAAAATGGGGTGAATTTTGTAAATTTAACATAATAGGCGCTATATCCTATACCCGGCATATTAGCTCTTCACCCCGATTTTACTGTATTTCAAAGGGAAACTAAAAAATGGGGTGAATTTTGTAAATTTAACATATTAAGCGCTTTGTCCTATACCCGGCATATCAACTCTTCACCCCGATTTTACTGTATTTGAAAGGGAAACTAAGAAATGGGGTGAATTTTGTAAATTTAACATATTAAGCGCTTTGTCCTATACCCGGCATATCAACTCTTCACCCCGATTTTACCGTATTTCAAAGAGAAACTAAAAAATGGGGTGAATTTAACATACTAAGCGCTATATCCTATACCCGGAATATCAACTCTTCACCCCGCTTTTACTGTATTTCAAAGGAGAAACTAAAAAATGGGGTGAATTTTGTGAATTTAACATACGAAGCGCTATGTCCTATACCCGGAATATCAACTCTTCACCCCGATTTTACTGTATTTCAAAGAGAAACTAAAATATGGGGTGAATTTTGTGAATTTAACATACTAAGCGCTATGTCCTATACCCAGAATATCAACTCTTCACCCCGATTTTACTGTATTTCAAAGAGAAACTAAAAAATGGGGTGAATTTTGTAAATTTAACATATTAAGCGCTTTGTCCTATACCCGGCATATCAACTCTTCATCCCGATTTTACTGTATTTCAAAGAGAAACTAAAAAATGGGGTGAATTTTGTGAATTTTACATACTAAGCGCTATATCCTATACCCGGAATATCAACTCTTCACCCCGCTTTTACTGTATTTCAAAGGAGAAACTAAAAAATGGGGTGAATTTTATGAATTTAACATACTAAGCGCTATGTCCTATACCCGGAATATCAACTCTTCACCCCGATTTTACTGTATTTCAAAGAGAAACTAAAAAATTGGGTGAATTTTGTGAATTTAACATACTAAGCGCTATATCCTATACCCGGAATATCAACTCTTCACCCCGCTTTTACTGTATTTCAAAGAGAAACTAAAAAATGGGGTGAATTTTGTGAATTTAACATACTAAGCGCTATGTCCTATACCTGGCTAACAAACTATTCACCTTGATTTTACTGTATTTCAAAAAGAAACGAAAAAATGGGGTGAATTTTGTGAATTAAACATACTAAGCGCTATGTCCTATACCCGGCATATCAGCTCTTCACCCCGATTTTACTGTTTTTCAGAAAGAAACTAAAAAATGGGGTGAATTTTGTAAATTTAACATACTAAGCGCTATATCCTATAGCCGGCATATCAACTCTTCACCCCGATTTTACTGTATTTCAAAAAGAAACCAAAAAATGGGGTGAATTTTGTAAATTTAACATACTAAGCGCTATGTCCTATACCCGGCATATCAACTCTTCACCCCGATTTTACTGTATTTCAAAAAGAAACTAAAAAATGGGGTGAATTTTGTAAATTTAACATACTAAGCGCTTTGTCCTATACCCGGCATACCAGCTCTTCACCCCGATTTTACTGTATTTCAAAGGGAAACTAAAAAATGGGGTGAATTTTGTAAATTTAAAATACTAAGCGCTATATCCTATACCCGGCATATCAACTCTTCACCCCGATTTTACTGTATTTCAAAGGGAAACTAAAAAATGGGGTGAATTTTGTAAATTTAACATACTAAGCGCTATGTACTATACCCGGCATACCAACTATTCACCCCGATTTTACTGTATTTCAAAAAGACACTGAAAAATGGGGTGAATTTTGTGAATTTAACACACTAAGCGCTATATCGTATACCCGGCATATCAACTCTTCGCCCCGATTTTTTCTCGATTTTACTCGATTTTACTTTTATGTCCGGACGTATTACATGTTAAACCATCCAATAAGGGATTTATTATTTCATTATTGCGCCATTTTCTAGCATTTTGGCACCTAGTTTTTGAAATACAACCTCCATCGCCTGAGAATCTTATCGATCTTATGAAGCGTACGCGAATGACGAAAACAACACAAACAAAAAGAATTAAATGTCCTCGCAAGTTTCCTTCTGTTGAGTTAAAAAAATGCGTTCCCGTCGAAAGGTCGTCGCTTAAAAGTCAAGCGTAAAGGACGTAAACAAGTCAATTTTGCTCCCTTTTGTCCAACCATTTTGTTGCTCTACGCTTTCCGTCCGTATTTGCTCTGTTCTAAAACAGTCAAACCGGGGCATTACAGGCTCATGATTTGCGCGTTCTCATGTCCAAATATGGTAAAATGGCGCAATAGTGGAATCATAATGTTTTCACTTTCTACTTCGTAGCTATCTATCCCTGGACATTATTGTCCCGGGAGAGACAAACTTGTCGGGATGAAGGGCATCCTTTAAAACCTGCGTCTCCGAAAGGTTTTGTTTCGGCCGGGCAGTTTGCAGAGCTTCTCGTCGCGGTTGGATGTAAGCAGTCGGCCAGGCGACAAAACTCCCTTCTTCTACTTCCCCAGAATGGGTGGGATATTCTTGCCATGGCTCCACTTTTCCCTTTGACAAGATATCCTGTATCATCACTGCGGCCCATCCGGTTTTCAGTGCCCGGCCATGTACCATGGCTTAAGCAGTTACAACACCCCGACAAACGAGTTTGTTGGAGTTGTCAAACAGCTCAACTTCATTACCTAAACCAGACAAAGAAGTATAAATTGAATTGACTGAATTGCTCAAATAAAATGCTAAGTATAGTGACTAGAAGACAGCAGTTTCCTATTGGTGTCACTATGATTGTCCAGTCAGATTAAAAGCCGGAAAAATCAAGTTCAAAAATATAAATATATAATTAAAAACAAACACACAGGAACACACGAGCAGTGATAAGTACGGCGTTTTTTAAAATCAAATCGTTATTGTGTTGTAGTTCTGTCTATCACCGATGAACTATATTTTGTGTGTGAGTGTGTGTGTGTGTGTGTGTGTGGGTGTGTGAGAGTTTTAGCCATACACATGAATAAAACACACCTTCACTGGCACCAGTGGAAGTGTCAGGCTGCGTCTGAGGTGCTGAGAACTAAAAATGCACCACAACATAACATTTAATCTCTATATTGAAAACTACTTTAATTAATCTGAATTTAGTTCTTTGAAAATGGCAGCAGAGGTTTTCAAAGTTTTACCTTGGGACAAGCAGGACAAACTGGACGCCTGAGTGGGCAAACCTCATTTTCAGTAAAACACTGGAGAGCCTTTACATGATACCTGTTGTAAAGAGACATACCTTTAATGTGCACAGTGTTTACACTAATAAGCATTTTAAACTAATAAAAGCATCTATCAAGTTCAAATTACCAAACCATATGGTATTTTTTGAACCAGCATTAATGACAATAGATAATTATTTGTTGCACTATCGTGGCCTAAGAATTAAATCAGATATTTGAGTAATTTCTTCTTTCACTTGTAGTCTTATATTTTCTGGAAAATACTTTTAATTATATGTAAAACTCAATCAAAAGGGATATTGGTTGTTTTTATTCCTTTTCACAAAACAAAGTAACAAGAATTATCTTTGTATTAAATAATAATTTTTTAACATAACCACTTAAATAAAAACTCTGCAAATCAGTTTGAGTCTGGAAGTTTAGAACTTGCAGAAGGAATTGGATTCTAAAAAAAAAAAATTGAAGAACACCGGGTGTCACCAAATGCACTGAATACAGGAGCTCACCTCAAGAGACTTTGCATGGTTTTACAACCTAAACTGTGTTGACCACAAGGTATTTCTAACTTTTAACTTGACCAAATTTCTATGGTCTTCATTACCATCTACCGAGGTATCAGTTGATGCTTTGTGTCAAATTTATAACACTTCATTCAGTTCTCTTTGTTTTAAACTGGTTATCTGCATATATCACCATAAATTACCATACATAGAAACAAAGGATAATAAAATTTAAACTAAGGATAAAGTTGATCCAAAACATTTAACTACAATCTAAGTTACTCATTAAAACACTTCTAAAGGTCTTATACACATAAAACTGGGATGTTGCAAGATAACTGTTGGCTGGAAGTTCTAAATTCACAAACATTAATTGTTAAGCCACCTGAATTCCTCAAAGCTGTCAATAAATTGGTCATGTATCTTCCTTTTCTGCAATTAAAACAATAAATAACAAATATAACAATTTGCTACATCTGTTCTATTGTAAATCTATCACGAATGCTATTCTCTGATTGGCTGCCCTACCCACTATCTATTCTGTGATAGATAGTGAGTAGTAATCAGTTTGAGTCTGGAAGTTTAGAACTTGCAGAAGGAACTGGATTCTATTCTGCAGTATACAGTACTGTACACTCACCATTATCATAACATTGTGTAGTTTGCAATATTTCATTTGGTGGTATTTTTTGTCTTCCAAATATTTGTTAGCTGGGAAAGTTCTCATAAGCGGACATCTAGGCTACACCTCTGGTGGTGGCCGCTTATGAGAACAGTTCTTGTAAGGTGGCCAGCTCCAGTTACAGACACTTTTAACGTGTCCCGAGGGTGTACATGTATGAGAGCTTCAACTGTATTTTCATTTGTTTAGTTTCAGTATCTATGAAGGAGATCATGATAAAGTTTTGGCTAGGTCATGAAGATTTATACTAAAGCAATAATATATTATGATCTCATGATTTCTATATTATTTGTGTGATGGTTTATTTGGTTTTGCCCTCAATAATTCAGGGTCGGCCAGCGGGGGATTGTGGTATACCAGTATACCCGAAAAAGATCCGCCAAAATACCCCAAAACACCCAAGATTTCTCCCAATATACCTAAAATTAATCAAAGCGTTATATAGTCTACTATATACCCGAAATTAGTAGTATACCCATCTTTCAGCTGAAATATACCGTATACCCGAATTAAAAAAGCCCCTTAATACCATATACCCAAAAACCCTGGCCGACCCTGATAACTATCACACGATGGAGTCGTTTACAGCTAAACCTATAACGAACCTTTATGAGAGGGTGGGAGTAGAAGTCTAAGGCCTTCACAAGATCAAAAATGGAAACTTGGCATTCCATCACAAGTGCCAGGGTAAATTCCATCAGACTTGTGGTGAATGCCAAGGTTGGTTCCACTGGCGTAGCAGGCCACAAACCTTGAAACAGAAAACTCTCTGCCACACTAAAACAAGTGCAACAGAGAATCTTCAATAGATGCTGACCACCTTCAGAAAAAAATATTCAACAAGGAAGAACATTGCTGACTTTATACCGATATTTTAATAACCTTAGAATTAAGCTCACCAAAACAATATAAATGTTTACAATATATTAAATAACTGCAAAAAGTGAATACCAGGACTACATTAACATGAACAACAATCATGGTTTGGTCTTTAGGGATAGCTTTACCTCTTTCATCTATAACCGTTATTTCCCTTGTGTAGGAAAATGAGCAAGAATGATAGGGATTACTCAATGTCCTGTCAGGAACAGTGTGCAATTTCCAAACACCGTCCTGAAAAATTCAGTATAAAAAAAAGGCAAGCTTAATAAATTTCTTAAACCCGGGTTACTCTTCTGGGCAAAAAACAAAATTGATAATTATAAAGGTCATGCATACCTGTATTATTTCTGGGTGATGAAAATGATGTTTGGTCTGATGCAGGTGACTACAGCAATCAAGGCAGAAGTATGCCGTAAAGCTACAATCCCTGCATCGACTTTCCACCGTTTTACCACAATTACATTGATGGGGCACGAAACCTTCCATTTCAACAGAGAACTTCAGCAATGTGGATCGCAAGGATTCCCAGTTTTGTGGAGCCTTTCCTTGCGCATTTTGTAGGAGCTGGTGGAGGAAGTGGGCACCACATCATCGTCGGAATCTGGCGGGTCACCATCACACAAAGCGCACGGATCTTCCTCTTCTTCACCTTGTTCCACATCTTCCACACTACGATGTTGCTCTTTTTCCAGAGGCAGAGTAGAAGGAAGTTGGACGGTGGATTTCCGGGTTTTATTTGATCTGTCTACCACTTTAAAGGAGGAAAATCCTTTCCTCTTACCCGGCCCAAAAAACATTCCCATCAAAATCCAATATGGCGTCTCTTACGGGCAATTTAGTTACTCATTCACCCCTCCCCCAGGTCTAGATTTGTCAATAGGTCTATCCCGATTACAATGCATTAATTGACTGGTTACAACGTCATTACAAGTCCAGTAGTTACTGGGTTACAACGTGAGGAACGGGTGGATTCTTCTTCTACCCCAAACAAATTACTGCTGGACAAGGGTAACGAAGACCAAGGGCTCTTGAAACGAGACCAAACTCTACAGCAAGATAGAATTTGGCTTTTTCAACTTAGTTGATAATCAAGGCTGTGCTCTAAGGAAAATTTCAGGGAGCCCTTCGGGCTCCCAAGCGTTTTAGCTTGGGTGCCCAGGCCTAAAAGATGGTCGCCCAAATCAAAATTTCGGGGAGCCCGAAGGGCTCCCAAACATTTTAGCTGAGGTGCCCGGGCCTCCTAGTTGGTCGCCCAAATTAATAAATCAGTCAGTTAATTATTAAAAATTAAACAAACTGTTTTCGTAACGAGTGAAATAGAATTATGTGCATTTATTTATTGTTTAAGAGCAGAACAGAAGTATTTTCTTTCCTATGTTATCGGTGAAATGTTCAAGACAAATGAGCTTTTTGTGGATTCGGTCGATTTTATTTTTAGTGCGTGATACGTAATAACTTGTCACAACACCAAGGACAATGCGGGACTTATAGAGTTTATACCCGTTTCTAAAACAATCACAAAAAAAACGTATCTTTTCTTTTTTATACATCCTGTTTTACTGGAAAAACAATCTTAAGTTATGTTTTTGCCTCGCAGACACGGCAGTAAAAAGCCGGCTAAAATATTAAATTAGCATAGAAGAGCGACTCCCGTGTTTATTCAGCGATTTATTAATCGCCGACCGTACTTTACGCCTATCAGAGCAGAAGTAATAACTTCTTTTGAAAAACTAGCTGATGAGCCATTCCAATTTAAAGGAAAAATTTTAATGCTATTGGAAAAGCCGTTAAAATCGAAAACTGTGCAGCTAGTCAAGTTCAAAGTCAAGGATTATACTACATGTGAATTCACGTGGAACGACCTTTGAACATCAACGCGCGCCCGATGGAACAACATTTTCTTTTAAAAGAACGACTCCCGTGTTCATTTAGCGATTTATTAATCGTCGACCGTACTTTACGCCTGTCAGAGCAGAAGTAACAATTGCTTTTCAAAAACTAACTAACGAGCCATCCTAATTTAAAGGAAAAATTATAATACTATTTGGAAAAGCGGTTAAAATCGAAAACTGTGCAGCTTGTCACGATCAAAGTCGATGATTATGTTACACGTAAATTCACGTGGAACGACCTTTGAATATCAACGCGCGCCCGATTGAACAACATTTTCTTTTTTTTTTTTTTTTTGACTGTAAATCAAGAAACCAACACCAGCCAGTCGCCCGGCTGGGCGACCAAGAAAATATTTTCAGTCGCCCGAGGCCAAATGTTAGTCGCCTCAGGCGACCGGGCGCCGTTAGAGCACAGCCTTGATAATAGAAATTGGCCATTGTAAAAATTGACTAAAACTGACGTTTCGACTGTTAGCCCTTCGTCAGAGCGAATAGGGGAATTGTGGGTTGTGTGTGTTTATTTGCAGAAAATGGAGCTACGCTGTTGGAACAGGGTAAAGAGGAAAACAAGAATAGACCAGTTGAATGTAAATTGTGTTGATACCGTGGGGACCAAGAGCGCCGATTTGATGAATTTTTTTCACCTAGCTACTCTGGCTACAAAAGATATAACGTTCATGCTTGGCAACTTTATCGAGGTGGCAGTGAAAGATTCCCTTATTTCTCTCAGCCTCCCATTTTTAGCTCTCCATGGTAAAACCTGCTATCGGATATTATATTCAAGATGGATTCAGGATTAGAGGAGTCGGGGGGAGGGCGCCAGCAACCTGTCAACGTTATTAACGGTTAGGCACTGTTTCCGTCCGGTTGGTACAAACTCCGGCCGACTTTATTATTAAAATGTACTCCGCACTCCGCCCTCAGGCGGAGTTTAATGAAAATGCAGAGATTGGAATAAGCTCCAAGAGGATGAACTGTCTGGCTTAATAAGACCAGACTTCACTTGGCAGTGGCATAGTGCACTTATTTGTGGGAACAGGGATGGATTGTTAAGATAACACAGACAAATTTTCTATTTTTTGTGATGACTCCTCTTGTGTATAACTGTTTTCACTCCTTTACTTTCCAGGGTTTTAATTATCTGGGTTTTTCTCAGTCAAGTGAACATATGAAGAAATTCTACAGCATTTGATTAAGGTATAATGATGATATAAGTGATGTTAAATCTCTAATTACTGCAGATGTAACTGACTCTTTCAATAATTGTGCTAACTTTTTTTTACCAAAATGCTAATCCAGCATGCTAGCTGCATTTTCAAGGCATAAAAATGTCCCTATTCAGACAAATATCAAACAGTTTCCAATGTATTTTAGGGAGCACCCTGGGAGTTTTACAAAAAGTGGAATACTTTGCATGGGATCAGAGTATCAGAGTCCAAGCCCACAAATATCAATTCATTTATGATAGTTTTGTATAAGGGATAAGCTGACAAGACTAAAATTTTGGTTCTATAAGAAGATTATCATGACATGCCATCTCAGGTATCTCTTGCACCATCTCTCCTTTACCACAAGTATTTATCAAGGAACATCAAGTGTGGTATTTACAAGCATCCATTACTGAAACGTCCCAGCTATAGGCAAATTCGAATGTAAAAGTTAAGGAAAAATTAAGACACAAAAGAAGTATTCCAAATTTTGATGTGTTGTGATGTTAATTTCCCCCACTGGCTTTAGAGAGTATTTAATATCCAAAACTACTTTGTGAACTGACATATAAGAAAACTTTGGAGGAGAAGCAAAATTTTAAAACAGATAACAACCAAAAGTGAAGTTAGCACTCTTATTAAAGGTTGTTAATTGAAATGAATAGGCCATGAGCCAATTAGAGGGTAATTAGAGGGCTAATTTTCAAGTTAACAACCAGGCAAGCTTGATAAGATTATCTCGTAATGTTATGTATGCAGCTGTGTAAAGTCTATATCTGTGTACAACATGAGTGATCTGTGTGACCAGACAAGGGTTTGCTATATAACTATATGTTCATCAAGAACACACATAATCCTTTACTTACATCACTTACTCAGAAGAAATATCATGCAAACAGGTAAGACATGTGGGTTTCATGTCATTGTAATTATGGTATCCATTCTTTCAGCTCATCTGATATCAGATTTATACAGCTGCTTACACAGTACATGAAAGGGATTTTGTCTTCCTTAAGTCCTGGCATGATGTTATACATATGGTATCTCTTGACAGATAGTTCACCCACTGCATGTGCCAGGAAATCACCTTCTTCTCGGTGACCAGGGCACTTAGGTGAGAGGCAGGCAGGTCCACAACGAAACTTTACAATGGGGAAACTCCTCCTGCAAATTCCATCCACCATGGCAAACACCTGACAGCACATCTGAGGGCTTCATCCCTTTATGACTGCTAATTAAGTACAGTAAAAATCATGTGACATATAGGTAGTGAATTAATTAAAGTTTCTCATCATAAGATATGTGAAAAATTACTAACGGTAGTTGATTGATAAAAATTATCCTCATCACAATTAAGGCTCAAAAACTTTAAACAATTTTTTATTAAGCAGTAAGCATTTTATCCCATCTGTAATTTACACTAGTTTTGTATATGATATAAATATTTTAAAGTGGATCTGGTACATGCTATTTGAAGTTGGCACTTTGGTCCTCAGCACCCCTAGAGAAACAATGGGAATTCTATCTGGTTGGTTTTACTCTGTTCAGTGTAAGCTGTTTCTTCAGAGCTGAATGTTCAACTCATTTTTACCCATGAGTGGTGAGGTGGACTGTGAGAGTTAAGCACTTTTCCCAAGAAAAATGATTTTAAAGCCCCATTAGCAATTAGTTTACATACTATAGTTACAGTGAATATCATATATGAATGGACAATAAATGGAAACTCAACTAACCTGGTGAATGTCACTTCAATCATTTTCATGTCTTTCAGTAGTCTTAATCAGTAAGGCTGCCTGGAATTCAACCAGAACATGCCAGTGTGTCTGTAAACTAGAGGTTGACTGTGCCAAAATTCAACTTTACTGTTCTTTTGAGCACGAGAGAGAAGACAATGAAACAAAGGCTCAGGTAGGAATTTCTTTAAAAACACAAAGAACTTTTTTTCTGTGGATCTGTCACTCCACAGTTGAGTGTTCGCATCTGTAGACACTGACAACAATGCGGGAACAAAGTAAGTCGGGGCCAAATGTTCTCTATTCACAAGAACCCTTTTGTATGTCAAAGGGCAGATCAAGTCGTATTCTTCAAGGAATGCAGTCACATCTTCCCTACTTTCCTGTACCACTTTTGAGAGGACACTCTCTAGTAGGAATTCGGTCAGCATTCCTTTGTCTTGCAATAGGTTCCAGTGATGTCTGTTACTTCTCTGGGGGATCCCTTCACGTTGTTGGGTGACAAGCCTGATGATCATATCAATTAGTATAACAGGATTAAGCAAAACCCTCTTTGGTTCTTTGTCGAGGTACATCATAAAACCCTTCACATGGAAGTATTCCAGTGTATCTTCAGTCCAGTTGGTACAAATGAAATTGTCAAATACAGTACGTAGGAAACTCCTCAAACCTCACACAGACTTTCGCTCCCTTGTCACTCTTCATACTGATGAGGGCATCCTGAGAGAGGAATGTTCTGACCGATTGTTTCCTTAAGTTCCTCTGCAGTTGCAATAATTACTCTCTGAAAAGTGTGAATCCCACCATCATTTTGACCCAAGGAGTTTTCAACAGGAAAAAAACCAACTCATCCACTTTGTTTACAACCAGCCCACCACAAAAAAAATTTCCAAAAGTTTCTCTTTAGATTGTCATTGATTCTTTCCATAGTAGCTCTCTCCATGTTGCCTGTGTGTGTTCCCACAAGGAGAATTGGAGTACTTGATGTCACATGGCTACAAACTGACTCAAGCCAAAAATGGAGACTCTTTATTTTTGCAGTCTCTGAGACTATCCTCTGCAAACTCAGCCATGTTAAATACGATGACATAAATAGCTTGACTTCTTAGAAACATATGGAAGTAGGCCTGATACTCTTTGTCGCCTGTTGTTGGGAATACTGATTACACTGTCAAAAATTCCTGCGAATTTGCGGATTTCATAAGAGATAAAACTCTTAACGCTTGTGAAGAATTAGTATCTTTCGACGTTGTTTCGCTCTTCACTAAAATCCTAGTTGATCTTGCCGTTAAGGTTGCGGAGGAGAGACTCAGAGAAGATGCTTCCCTAGGACAAAGAACTTCTTTGCCTGTGGAGGATATTATTCATCTGCTGTCTTTTTGCCTCAAAACCACGCAATTTACATATAACGGCACCTACTATCAACAAGTTTTTGGTACAGCGATGGGTTCGCCCGTCTCTGCTGTCATTGCTAACATGGTAATGGAAGACGTGGAACAAAGGGCCTTAGCCACTTCACCTGTTAAACCCTTTTTCTGGAAACGATATGTCGATGATGTTATTTCTGCGGTATCCGGAAATGACGCGGAGCGCCTCTTGTCGCATTTGAATTCAGTAGAGCCGTCGATCCAATTCACCCTTGAGCGTGAAAAGAATAGACATTTGCCCTTTCTTGATTTAAATGTGTCCAGAGGGGTTCAGGGTAATTTAGAGACAAGTTTCTACCGTAAACCTACCCACACCGACAAATACCTCGCCTTCGATTCTCACCACCCTACTTGTCATAAAAAGTCTGTAGCCAAAACTTTACTTAGGAGGGCTGACTGTCTACCATCTGCACTCGATTCGAAGGCTGAGGAGAGGAAATATGTGTCCAATGTCCTAAAGGCAAATGGCTATACAAAAACGTTTCTCCGTAGCTGCCAAAAACCAGTTACAAATAGTAACGCTCTTGATGAAAGGGAACCAGCGACTGGTTTTGCTGTTATTCCTTACATACAGCGTGTTACGGAGAATTTTGAATAGCCACAACGTTAAAGTTGCTCAAAAACCTTTTCAGACTTTGGGGCATATTTTCGCCAAACCTAAGGATCCTGTCACGAAAGAACAACGAACCGACGCCATTTATTCTATTCCTTGCAATGATTGTGACAACAAATACATCACACAGACCAAACGTCAGTTTGGTACACGGTTAAAAGGGCACCAAAAAGCGGTTTTCCTTTGCAAAAAGGAAAATTCAGCTTTATCGGAGCATACATGCCTAACTAACCATACAATTGGGTGGGATAATTCTAAAATTATCACCACTAATCGGCGTTACCACCAGCGCCTTTGTTTGGAGGCTTGGCATATTAACTCCGCCCACGCTCCTTTAAATCGTGACGATGGCGGTTTGCTTCTTGTCGCCTATTTACACCTCGTCAGAAAAAAGGCCGCTAATTAGTGATCATATAAAAAGACCTCTTGTTGCAGCGTTTAGATCACCCCTGATGAAGGCACTAGACAGAAGTGTCGAAACGTTGGGTCTATTGGGAATTCCATTTGAGATTTGCAGACTTAGCCACAATTCTGGAAGATAACCTGTACCTCCCGAAGGAGCACTGATCCACCAACAAGCCTTCCTCTTTGGTATTTTTCTCCCTCATCGCCCGCCAAGTTTCTCTGTTTTTAGCCGTTTGTTACCCTTGGTGGTGGTGGTGGGTGGAGGGGGGAGGTATTCCCCAGCATAAGCCGGCTATAGGGGTATGTGCCGCTTGCATGGATCTAGTTTTTTAGCTAAATTCAATGGCTGGGGTCTCCGAAATTCTTCAGTTTAGATTGGGATATTCTCTGTGCCTTCACCAAAGGTTACTACGGTAATGTTTTGGTTTCCCGTCCATTCCTTCTGATACCTTCGGTCTGTAATCATACGAGTGATAACCAAAATAGTTTTGATTTGCTAGAAAAGACGCTATGAGCAACTCCATCATACTGTCTTGGAATAGGATCTTTCTTTTTGAGAGTTGTGAAATTATCTTGTGTAAAAGGTTAGTAGTTTGTCTGTGTAAACTTATATATAGGCGGCGAAATGGCAATTGCTTAGTCATGACCTACACTTTTTTTTTCATCTCAGTCACCTTTTGTATCATTATGTTATATACTAGTATTACCCGTCATCTTTCTTTTATTGAAAGTGACTGTCTCATACCCTCACCCAATTTTCATCCAACATAAGTTTATTTGATGTGGACGCTTATTGGAAGAGGTGCGGTGAAACCGTAAAGCCGAAGTCACGTAATTCGGCAGAGAGCTACTGAAGCACTTTTGCCCGCTTTGGCTTGGGTTTTTGTCAAACTCTTTGAGTAGAGGTAATAACGCTTATCAGCACTCCTCTAACTCTAGACCATGGCATTGGGTTTTCTTCACTGTGTTTATTGTGCTTCACTGTGCCCCGACCAAGTAATGTTCAAAACAATCCCAACGTGATCATCTGCGTTTTCCCGCGTTTGAGGTTGTTAAAGATTCAATTTATTGTGAGTTCTTATCAGTTCTTTACTTTCAGCTCTTACCCCCATGTGATGTTGAGCTTTGTAACAAAATGGCGTGATAATAACTCTGTCACGATTCAGAATTGAAAAATACTCTTTATTTAAAAATTTCCGAGGTACTCTTGAATTAAGGGGGTTTGTTGTTTTCGAAATTGTGATGCTGCTATTCACCCTTAATAAGAGTTGGAAGCAATTAAATTCAAGCGCAGATTTTACACTTCGACATGACGCCAAAACTACACGTTTCTGCCTTTCCTATGTGCGTCTTGGTGTTTTGAATATAAGAGTAATTCAGTCAATTAATTTCCGATCAATACGGAACGTGGTTTCTTGTTTATCTTGTTTATCAGAGTGATCGAGCGGCAGGAGCCCATTACGTCGAACGGTGAATAATATTCACCCATTTGTAACCAATGAGAGTAAAAGCAAGAAGGGTACGCTTTACAACAATAAATAATATCGACTTAAATTTGTTTTTACCGAGCAATTTTAGTATTTACATAAAGCTAAAACGTAAGCTCTTATCTTAGTTAGCCGGCAGATCTAGTGCCCAAAGAGGAGGGTGAGGGGAAAGTGATATTTTCGCATGAAATGCGAAGAGAGCGTAAAGCTGGATCGTTGGAATTGTGCTTCACGCTCGAGTGAATTGTCGATCGGAGGTAAGGCGTAATAAAGGAAGAATCGCACTCCTTCCCTCGCTCGTCACCCGCACTTTGCGCTCGCCTATCGCTTGTCTCCGTTCACCTGCTTAACGCAAAAAAAATTACGCCTGTTCCGCAGGCTAGGCGAATTTTCCACCCTTCATCTCCTTTCCACGCTAACGTAACAGGCTTAAATTATTAACTGGAAATATCTACAATGTTGGCCGTCGCCAGACTCCAGTTAACTTTCTCTGGCTTGTGACGCTACTCAGTCCACACACCTCCAGACCCCCGCCTCCAGTTCTTGATTAACATACTTTTTCACAAGGTTTCTACCGTTCCGAAAGAAAGTTGATCAGGAATCTGTCATTAGTAATCACTGAGTCAGTATTACGAGGAGAAAACTTAGAGTTAGAGGAAGTGATAAACTGAAAATGTGACGTTGCTCTGTTGAAGAAGGCATAAAGTTATAACCTAACGAGTCGTTACTTGGATGATCTCGCACAATTACAATCATGTCCTTTGGTCTTGTAGGCCTTAGATTCAGTCTTGATGTTGTCTTATGTGTTGTTCTGGCCTTGGTATCCTGTGTGGAATGTTGATCTGGATTTATCGTGGTGTTTAGTTGATTCTTCGTTCCACAAACTGAAAAATGAACACAACAATGAACAACCATGACACATCCGTCAAAAAGAAGTCATAAATTCAACCATTAATCATCGGTAACTGGTGAGTTAAGTCCCTTGAATACTTATCTCTCTTAAAAAACCTTACTCGAAAAAGTGAGATTTTTCGCTCTTATATCGGAATGGCATCGATTCTTCACTACGCGCAGCGGATAGTCTACAAAACTTTGCTTACACTTATGACCAATCGGATACAAACTTGACTTCTCGACTTCATGGGATATTCTCCTTTCTGATTGGCCGCTGTGATTACTTTGGGTTAGGTTTTAGGACAATGAATCTAAAAGTACTCTTCACTGCCAGTTCAATTGATTTATTGAATGATTAATGATCCATTAATTGGGAAGAAAAAATTTGATTGATTGCTCAATTATTTAATTTATTGATTTATCTTCAAAGCTCATGGTGAATTCGTTTAGCTGAATAATTTTCATAACTTTTTGTCGATTTTCTGTCTTATCTAAAAGAAAGAAAGACGGGTCATAATTCATTGAGAAAAAGCAATTTCCCTCTGTTTCCTTAAATAATAGGTGATGCGCAGTGTATTTGTAAAGACAGTAACATTTGAAATGACTCCCTTGTGCGATGTCATTGACCAGTAACTAGAAAATAAGTGCTACACTTACCGGAATTAGCCATGCTACATCCATAGATTTCTAGTCTCACACAGGGTATTTCGTACTGCCTGGAGAGAAGCGGTCGAATTCGCACGAGCCGAGCTCTAAAGGGCACTGGTAGCTTGTTTTGTCGAGCCCGCAAATTTTTGCGATAACCTTCAAATATCTGAGGAGATAATAATGTCATGTGAGTGTCGGTCAAAGTACATGATCCAAAACAGTTTGTTACTGAAAACGTTACTGGCCAAGCAGGATAAGAGTAGGAAAAACCAATATCCTATGAAGAACTATATTTCAATTTAGCGTCGAAGGGATCCAGGATTGTGTTGGTTTTTCTTATCTGCACATACTATCTGATTGCTCTTGAAATCTCGAAACGTTACTCCGCTCTAAGATAATCCCAATATGGCAGCTTGTTTAGCGTCAAACTCTTTTACGAATATCTCGAAGAATGTAGACGTGGCTAAATTTTGCGGCACCGTGTATTTGGATTCACATGTTCAACTTAAGGGACGTGCTCTCATTCTTCACATGAATATCCAAACAATACACGAGGTATTCTAAATTAATCATGCCCAATCAATTGATCTGAATGATACAGTGTAAGCTCAAAGGCAGTTTTATTGACGACACAAGAGATGATCTTGATTATACTAAGACATGTCACGAGTAGCACTCACCGTTCCTTCTTGATATTCAAACCAAGTTATCCCGTCACAGCTGTAGTTAAGTTTGTATCTCAACGCAATGTTTCCATTTGCTGGGACACCTTGTGTGGCTATTGCGGTGACAATAGAGTTGTTTAACAGATCCACTTGTAAGAAAGGATTCATATCCGCGTCTGCTGCACACCAACCCCCTAGAGATCTATGGTTAAGGCTCCTGGAGAGAAACAAGGAGAGGGGAAAGTGAGAACAGCTTGATCAGAAAGTTTCGTGGATATCCTATAGGAATGAAGCTTACAATCCATGGGGAGAAAACTTTTTCTTCAGCCACCTTATGGTCCAGCATAAGTATGATTAGAGTTGACTCCGAGCAGTTAAGTATTTTTCCACTTTCTTTGGATTTAGACTCAAAAAAAACTTTTGGTTACTAGCAAATGAGATTTCCCGCTGTAAATATCTTATACATTCAGAGGTACGTTATCATTTAAATAACTTCATTGGTGAAGATTTTTATCAGTTTTTAGGTTAATGCACGAGCTAACTTTGAAAAAAAAATCAATTATCGGTACTTAGTCCTGATATATAAGTCGGTTCAATATATCAAACCAAGGATGCCAACTAGACGCTCTGATCGACTGGCAACTCGAAAGACACTTTTTCAAGTAACAAATTATTTAACAAACCACTGATTATGAAGTCGTGCTTCCGATGGTCGGGTCCAAACACTGTCGAAAGAGGAAGCTTTTATTTGCGACTCGTTAATCGCACCAGACTGCATTCCAAGGGCATAAGAACATGCTGTGGAGAATCGTAGTGAGAGAAATAAATCAGACACTTTGAAAATTATAATGCAAGCTTGACTTGAATTATTGCACTTTAATTGAATTGTGGGAGACTCGTTTAGCAATTTTTCTGTTAACTCTAGTTTTGTGAAGCCTCATAGATTGGTTAAACCCCAAGACTAGAAAGCACTGGACAGATTTTTGTTTCAATACGTCACGGTGTTGTTGAGAACATATCATTTCTACAAACAGGTCCGTGTAGATTGCATTTGGTTCAACCTAGCGGACGTTTTAGAAAATAATTTCACGTTAGTTCAGCAGATGACCGTGAAAAGTTGTCAGTAGAAAAAACAGCGCCAAAAGCATTTACTGAGGACTTCACCGAAGCAATCAACTTACCGATGGGAATTGTATTTGTATCAGTGGCTAGGCTGTCAGTGCTACGTGACCTGTTCCCCGTCTTAGAACTCAGCGTTGAAAATTTCGGAGGCAAACCAGTTAATGGAGCCTTGGTTACTGAAGAAGAGTCTGCTGCTGCCTGGCTTGGTGACATTGTAGCCTTGGTAGGGTGTGGGCAGGCTGAAATAGAAGGGTATCATGTTTTTGTCGGTTAATATAAAGAACAGTTTTTTCTGCACAAAAAACACTGACTTGTAGAAAATTTGGTCACAAAATTTTTCTGCGCTTGGTCATGATTTTTTATGCCGGCTTGTTAAGGTCTTCGTTGGAACACTGAGTTTTTCACTTTGAACTTGATTGGCCGTTGGAATTATTTCTAGGACCTTCCTTGACGAATAATTTCCATTCACCGTTTATGCTCTAAAAAGTAGATGATCCAATCCTCAATGGATTGATCTTCGCTTTTTTCCTGTTACCTTGGCTTGTTTCGCATCCATATAATTCCAGTCTCAGACAAATGGTTTCCAGCTGATTCCATTCCAAGGGCAACACTCTAATGAACCGAGCCAATATGGAAGGTGAAAGCGTGTTCGTTACCACACTATCAGAATCATTATTTGCCTGAAATATCTGCAAAAAAAAAAGTCGAACACAGTCATTACTGAGTCTGTACTCGAGCTAAGCGGCCCATTTAACCGAATGTTATCTAACATTTATTGCGTGAAACGACCACGATTATTGCTACTCTTCCTGGAATGAATAAGATGCTGGTGTATCGCAGATCACCACCTCCCGACCTTTTGCCCAAAATCTCATCATGATTTCCTGACAATGCCGACGCCCATTTATACTCCACGACAAGGAAAGATACTGTGAGAGTACTAGAACCCAGGTCTATCAGAAGTAAAGCGTGCTAGTCCCAGTCCTCCATATTTACTGAGTTTCTCGCAACTTATTGTTACTTACAACAGGTACTCCTTGAATGGCATAAGAATGCCATTTGATTCCATCGCAACTGTAGTTCAAAGAGTATGACGCCACCCAGTAACCAGCCATAATGATGTCAATTCCCTGAGAAGCTACAGCTGACACGTTTGTTGTCCTCTGTAAGTCAATTTGAAACCACTGATCCAAGTCCACGTCTTCTGCACACCAAGCCCCGAATGAGTTCGACGTTCTAGGATGAAATCATGTTAAGGCATTAATCTGTTGTATTGAAAAGACAGCTGCTGTTCAGCTGCTTTTATTGTGCCAGAAAAGTTAGTTTTATCGAGCCACATGACACCTTCGCCAGAAATAGTTGCAAGTTCGTTTTGGCTCTCTAAATCAACTCTTGCTTTTGCTCTATTTACATTGGGTAATTTCTTTTCATACTTGAATTGGATACCCGACAGAGAAATTTTCAATTGAGTGCCGGAAGTAATCCATGATTCCATTGGTTTTGCCTAACATGCTTCGTGCTGCACTGACTCCAGAAGACTCGCGCCACTTCCTCAACCAATCAGATGCAATTCTTAGGTATTGAATTAGTTGTGCAGACTTTTGGAACCATTTAATGTATCTTTAGTCTCTCCACATCGTATAAAACATCATCAAATCAGAATGTAGTTTACTATTGTGCTGATGATACTCACAAATTGTTATGAAGTCGTCCTTCAGACGGCAGCAACCAGTCGCTCATGGATGTAGATGCCGAAAGCTGCGAGTCATGTATTGAGCCTGACGCCAAGCCAAGAGGCGATGAGCAACCTGAAAAAAATAGAAAGCCTCGTCTTACTTCTTTTTTGATTTAGGAGGGATGTAAAAGTCACCGGCAGTGGCATGGTCTACTTGTTAGTCATTCAGTCAGTCCGCGAGTCAGTGAGCGAACAAGCCGGTGATGAGTTGGTCAGGTAGCAGTCATCTAAAAATGTGAATCGAGGCTGACTAATTAGCATTTTTTGCTGTGACCCTATCTCAGTTTGCACACAGATGACCATATGTTTAACTCCTCTTATCTTACTCAAAACCAGTTCCGCAAGCGAAGAATGTCGCAGGTGTAGGGCTTAATTGTTGAATAACTGCTCTTCTGTTTCAAAGCAACGCCAATTAAAAATGGTTTTGTCAACGTAATGAGAGACTACCGCTTGAAAGTTTTCAAAATCGATACGCTAAAGAAAGTTTCTGGGAAAGAAGCAAAATTACAAAATGATAAGTGCTCCTGCCGAGATCATTACTGTGGAAGAGTGAGAGCAACAGAAAGAAGACGTAAAAATAAAGGTTTCTACGGGTACTTTATTCTTAAATTTCAGTCATTGTTGGCAGTCACCGCTGATGTGTTTCTAAATCAGTGGTCCACGAAGAAACCTGATCTTTCTACACATGTTTTCTCAATTAAATATTACAGTTTCCGTAATAGATTTGAAAAATTCTTATTTTCTCCTCGCTAATTTGGGGAACAGTTGTCGCGGGCACTCAATGCCATTGAGCCACTCTCCCCTACTTTCTTATGTTAACGGATGGTCATAGCTTGGAGGGTATTCAATTCCGAGTCAGAGTGTTTACTTTACAACAATAGCGAGCTGGGGGAAACTGTCAAAAGTAAATTAATTAACTGCTAATGAAAAATAATGACCTGTCTGAAGCTATTCATCACTCTGGACAGCCGACAACTCAATGCTGATCGATTGATCACAGAACAAGAGGCCTGTTTACGGGAGCAATGCTCAACATCTAGGGCCTGGTGAACTGATTTAATCGTCTTAAAAGTGATTTAACTGGTGGGTATTTCATAGAGGACCCGTTTGATTAAAACTTTGTCTGATAAAGGACGACGCGTGTCTCAGAAAGTTTTTGTGTTTCTTCTAACTGCGGCCGTGCAAAGGCTGCAATCATCGCACAACAGTTTCGGCCATTCTTAGAGCGAAATTTTGAAATGAAACAGTTGTTTCTAGAGGTATTAGGTAAATTTCGTTCAGTGAGGACTGGCAGTTTTATTGCGAGCTAAGATGTTGTTAGCTAGCTGAAATATTCCAAACTTCGCCCATATACCTGCGATTAAGCGATAAGCTAATTACACATAGAGGGCTGACCAAAAGCCCTCGTTTTACACGATTTCTTTGTGTCTTCTTATAACGTTTTGGAACCCTATTCCTCTCAATGCAGGCGATTTAGTGGGAAAAATCATCGCTATTCTTTCGAAACACACAACAACCTCAATAAGTTTATTGATTAGTCAAAAGTGCACATTTTAAGCTTTAGTCTGGTGTCAATTAGCTTTTCAGACAAGTAACCGACAAGTACATCTACAGCTTCACTCGGATCTGTTTTCGTGCCGCTGTTCCTGCGGTCTTTCAGTACATTTGTATCATTTCAAAGCAGAGATGTTCAGTTTCGACTGTTAACCCATAATACTGCAAGAGCTGTATTTCTGTCCAGTTTAAGTTGTTAAGAGAATGATCAATGAAAACTATCACCACAACGCCCTTAAACAAAAGCATGCCGCGAAGGTTAAACGCTCGTATTGTCAGCAGTGAAACATTTCAACGGTTCACTCAGTTTTACTCACGTGTGAAAGATGTCCGATCAAGACAGAAAGTCCAGGGACTTCGATCTGCGACTAAATTTGATTGGATCCATTTAAAAACTGACTAAAACTCGGGTTTGTATTTTGCATTTTGGCCCAGGTTTGTTACTTTGATCGAATGGTTTGGCTGACGTGTATCACAGATATCTTATCGGGTTCCTTTCACCATTTACGCACTGGCTTCAATGAAAATGATTCAATAATTTATAACAGAAGAAGTGTACTTTAACTTATTTAAATATAGTTAAGGGAGTCAATGCTCAGTTTGCAAGACGAGACTACAATACTAGCTGCGTTTATACGAAACGAACAATCACTTTCCTAACTTGCCTACATGGACATAAATCATTAATATTTTCCTCGTTAAAAGTTATATGCCACAAATTTCAAAGTGAGATAGTGTTAGAGAACGAAAAATAACTCTACTCGTTCTAAGATCACTCAGATAATTTAACAATAAAGTCTTGGCAAGGAGAGAGAGTGAATTAAGACCCACAAATATTTTGTTAACCGCACATTCTCGTGCTGTAACATGAAAAAATCCCGACTTCAGATTTCATCTCATTTGGATACGAACTCAGTGAGAATACAAGTGATTTAGGAGAGCTAAATAGAGGTATTAATCAAAACTGGTACTTGTGGGAGGACGCGATAGTGGATTAATCAGAAAAGCAAACTGAAATACGTCAAGACTGCCTTAAGCTATGGGGAAACAGTCTTCGGTTTTCCGGCCATGTTTCACCCAACTATCTAGGAATGCTTCATGGCCCTACGAATTTCTTAGTATTAATAAATACAGCAATTTCGTTTTTTTAGCCGTTTAGAGGCGTCAAACTTAAGTTTCTCTATCCTATAAGGGGCTTATGTTAGCTATAACTGCGGCTTAATTGCCACCCGCTGTACGGGACGAGGAACATTTTTTGCCGTCAAGTGGAATTGAAATCTACCCTGATTCCTGTTTTCAATCGTGGCGGCGTATCGAAGCACTTATTTCAAATGCATTGCGGAAAGCTATAGAATTCACGGATTTTCCCTCTCTTGAACGACACCAAAACCTTGAAAACGGATAGAAAAGTGTGAATAATCTCTACTCGACTAGCTTACCTGCGATAGCTTCCTCTGTGGCTGTGAAATATAAAACAAACACGAGAAAAATTGTCCAACGCATCTTCGCAAAGAATTTTACTCCAGCCCTGAAGAGTGAGCTTCAAATAATAAACTTAACCTCTTTGAGGTAATTCTACTTCTTCACTTCTCTACAGATCCACGCTTCGACCTCGGCGAGGGTTTTTGGGCTCTGATTTCACACATAGATCTTCACTTTGTAATATGATTACAAATTTAATCCGCAAAATCCGCAAATCTGTTGCCCTCAAGGGGTCACAGCGACAAAACCGGAAAGGCGGCGCATTGTTTACGCTCGAAAGTATGAGCCGGGTGTGTTGTAGTCATACATCATGATCGATCACTGTCTGGAGGCAGCAAATTGTAGGGCTGCAAGCGCGGTACATGTTACTGAGAGGACATTCGCTTGTCATAAACAACCTGGAAAATGCACCTTGGTGGCGCTGAGAAATATTTTAATGGCGAAAGAACAATGCAGAGTGGTTTTAACACAATGCAATCCTCGAACGGGACGTGCTTTCCGCTTTGCCACTTCGTACAAGAGCTAAGTAACAGTTTCGGACACTGAATTTTCATGAATAGCGTAGAACGGCATCCAGGGTTCTTTCTTCCATAGTTTGCCTGTTTGAAATTGTCGCTCTTGCTCTGTAAGCAATTTCGTAAATGTCGTAAGCTATGAAACCTTAGACCTGGGGGGTGTTTCTCCTGTTCTTCTCTTAATGGGTCATAAATCGTCTTTAATTCGACAGTTGACGGAGTTGAAACAAGCCATCTAAGACATCAGCTAAACGCAACTTTTGGCGTTCCTCCTCGCAATAGTTGAGAGTAAAATTTAATTGAATAGCGATTAGATGAAAGGTCACTACAGTTATGAGTTACCAGCCATTCGCATTTTTTAAATGTTAGTCTTTATTCAGAAGGTCAGAGGTATCTTTTTCCAACATTCCCTTCACTGTGTTCATCCTCCACCGATATGTTACGAACTCGCATGATAACCGGTTTCCAAATGGCTTGAAGAAGCACTGCGTGTTTTTTCAGAGTCGCATCCCATAAAATCTTAATTTTGTTAAATTTTCTCTAGTTGTATACATAATAAACTTCGATGATCTTAGTCCTCATAAAATATATAGTTCGCTGTAAAAATATGTTTTTGAATGAAAAGTGAGACCACTAGTCCCTTATAAATCAGTTATGTTTTACTCTCAAGGTATCAAAAATGACAAATGTAACCAATGTTATTTAGCAACTTTCAGGGCTATTGCAAATGGGTAAAGTATCATAATCAAGTGGTAGAAAAGAGAGGAATATTTCAGCGGTTAATTTATGGAGCTTTCCTCCGGACGGAATTCGCACTGTCGGTCAGTGTTGCTTACGAACTCTCTTATCGTTAAGTGGTCTTTATCCCAGATTAAGGAATTTTTTCTGCATCCTCGGCGTTTCCGTTTCTAACAGTTTTGGTACTTGATGGAGGAAAAAAGCCCCCGATTATCATTAGCACTGTGTTAACTTTGGAGTCAGGGTAACGAAGACGTTCACAACGCCAACTTAAGCATAAGCATCATTTTTTTAAACAATTTTTGGGAATCGTATTGGTATACTATGTTGATAAAGAGAAAAATGATTTTAAAAGTTCTAATTTTTAGGAGAGGTTCATTATAATAGTAGCTTTGTGAAATTACATTTGTTTATTTATCACATCACTTTGAAATCAGTGGTGATCCTTGCCTTCCTGTGGCAATCTACATCTGTTTGGCTTATAGCAGTGCAATTTTGCACACGAATCGCTCTATTTTGCGTTTTAATCGCATGCCTTTTCCAGCCATTGAAAATGGAACACTAAAAAAATCAATCAGAATTCATGGCTGGCTTAAAGTAACCAAATAGTTTGCAGCAAAATGAAAATGAAAGACTCGACAAGCCATTTTGTGGCGAATTGTGCAACTCTTGTCGCAGAATCTTTGCTTAAAAACAATGAAAAAAAATGCGATTTCAAATTGATTGTAATAATTACGTGACATTTAAACTACGAGTTAAATTTCGATTGTTTGTTTATCTTGTAATATTTTGTGTATCAAAAAAGGCTTGACTAAATGACTACTTGGGTTAAAATAACGTTTTGGTGCGCCAAGAAAGACCTTTTTCGTTCCGTACCATTTTTCAATTCTGTGAAAATTCGTTGTCATGGCCACTTTGATTTGACATCTTTATTTCTTCACCCGAGCCAGCGAGTTCAGTAAAACCATATGCATGCCAGATAATTCTTATATCGTATGGCTTCGAGTGCGATAAATACGATTTAAACCTGCTACACCCAAGCCAAAAGGTTAGACGGCAATTAATAACTGTCCACCGAAGAATTCTCTGACTCAGACACATCATGACATTGGACATCAATTATTTCAACTTGACACTCGAAACCCGAAACCCTTCTTGTTTCACTAAGAGTTGATTTATCATTTCGCTTCACTGATATTTTTTGTCTCAGTTCGAAAATTTTGGTCTCTGTAGATAAACATCGAGCTGCCTTTGTTTTCGACTATGCGTCTTACCCTTAAATTAAAAATCAATCGATCTTGCAGTTAAGATCTTTTTTTTTGTTTGAAATGTGCGTGCTATTTTCATAAAAGAAATGTTTTGTTGTTTAGTTTGATTTTGAAAGAGGTGGATAGCTGATATGTCTCATTTACGCTAGGAAAAACTTTATATTGGTTTAGTTTTCATCCTTTACGTAGCCTTTAGCAAAAATGAGGAGTTCTCTAAACTAACCGACTTAAGCTTTTCGACCGAGGGCTAACGAGAAAACAAGAATTTTTTTAAGTTTTAGTAAATTTCTCAGATGTCTGTTAGGATATTGTCCACTTAGTCAACAACCTGAACTATTTAAGATAAGAGATTCCTCAGATGTTTTCAGTGACTTGAACGACTTCATTTAAAGCAAAAGAGAATTGAGACCAGTCAGAAACAACAACGCCAGGACCTCTTTCTTCGTAACTGAAAAGCATTACAGCAAGAGATACAGTTGAAACTGTATCAAGCGGCACCTTAGTAAGCGGTCACCCTGTACATATCAGCGGTCGCTTTTCAAAGTCCCGAAATTGCTACCTTTAATTATTGAAATTTTCACCTTTGACTGAGTCCCAACAGCCCCTTTGTATTGTCCTTCACCTGAACTGAACGGTCGTTAAAAGCGACACCACTCAAATGAAACTAAGAATAATCTTCCAAGTAAAAATTTAATCCGATTTTATCTCCCGAAATCAATTTTGGTAGTATTCCTGAGAGAGTTTTAGTACATTAAGTGATGAATTATGGCATAAAATAGCGATTTTTATCGTTTTTGAAAATACTCCTATTCCGTGGAACCTGTATTAGGCGGTTTACCTGTATTTAGCGGTCACCCCGTGTTCCCCTGTGGGTGACCTCTCAATATAGGTTCGACTGTATCTTTGCAGTTGAGTTTGGAGCGTATTGTTTTCGGAAAAATACATTACCTCTCAAAGAAAACGGTCGTGTTGAAACATGCCTTGAATATTGTGTGTCTACCAAATAATAAATCTCAAATCGTCATTCTATTTACAGCAAAAACTCAGTGGTCTATAATCACCCTGATCTCATAGTTCAACGAGGATTTGATAGATCAGGAACGGCGCAAAAATTTTTAGGAGACACGAAGCCGAATGAAGGAAAGTACTGCTAAATGTGTTACGACAGCAAAATAATTTGAATATTGAATCTGACATTTTATTATTTTGTCCTGTCGGTAGACTTTCCACCCGCTTGGTTCTATCTTACTTTTTTCTATTTTAAGAGAAGGACGTGGCACATAAATACTTGTAATTTTCATTTCCGAACTGGAAGCAAAGGAATTGTAAGCTTGATCTATGTCATGACCGCTCAAAAAAACTTTCAGAAAGGCTTATTTTGCATAATTACAGTTATGTTTATACGAAAAATCAAACGGAAGTCTGTGTGATTTTTTTCTCATTGATTATTAAAATGGACTTCCGTGAGTGATATTTGATTAGCAAGGCTGAAAGGAAACTGAGAAGTTTGTTGCATAGCTTAAGCAAGCAAGCTGAGATGGAACTACCATTGCTTGCTTAGGGGGGTTGCATTATCTTATCTGTACTAGGTTTAATTTTCTAATTTGATTCTTGTTATTTTTTTCATCACTGGGTTGACCTGGTGATTCGATAGTGAAGTATACCGTCAACAAGAAACGCCAGGAAAGACAGAAAACCAATAATCTAAAAAGCAAAGAAGAAAAAAAAATTAAATAAATTAGACAACATTAAGACTGAAGTACAAGTTGAGGATACATACATTCAGATTGCAAACTATTATATGGGAATAACCTGTAAATGGGTGTTGGTGGTACCAGACACTTAGCAGGGATGAACGACTGATCAGTTAAGCGCTTAACCAAATCCGTGAACGTGATGGTGGGCCCGGTGAAATTTTCATAAAGTGGAATTTCATTTTTCTGCTTTGATGTAATATAAAACAATTTCCCGGAAATCACAACTCACACGAAGCCCCCTTTCATGATGACCAGCTCGCCAAAGTAATTTGTTCCTCCATCTGAAAAAGGCGGTTAACCCACCGCCTGGATTCTTTACAGTGAAAATTTTGCTTTGTAGTCCACTCACTACGAACTCAAATAAACTCTAAGAAATCAGATGCCTGCGAAACTCAGGAACATCGATACGTGTTGAGAAATAATATTGTAAGTATACCACAATATTTATATCCTTTAAAGGGATAGATTAGTAGCTTCTTGGGGGCTAGATCGTTTATTTATCAAATAAGAGACCATGATTTCATAAATTATCAATTTTTTCTAGATACAGAGATAAGAGGGTCAGCGATATACACCTCAGCCCGACTTTCCCTTTGCCACGCCCTTGGTCTACAATATTTACCACAGCTGCTTGAGCATGTTGGTAGCGCCACTGAATGCGCTCATTCTTTGATGTATCCCATTTGTCTTCCTGAAGACTGAGCACCACTTCACCGAACAGTCCTGACGAAACAGCACAGAATACAGCCCAGGTCAGTGAGAACAAGGTCACCTTAAAAGCAGCAAAACATTAAGAATATATTAAGGATTTATTCAAGGTCGAGAATACTTTAGTTAGTCGGCACAGACATTTCAGTGGCAGATCCAGAGGATGGCTCGGATATGTTTTTATATAAACTTTATTAGGCCATCGACACGCTTGGAAACTGTCTCGAGAAACTTAGTACTTTTCGTATAGTCAGATTAAAAATCGACAGAAATGAAGATGTTTAGCCTGTAAAATGAACCGCATCCATTTTGTTTTAATTAAAGAAACAATTTGCGTTTAGCTCGCACAGGCTGGAAGCACCGCCCAAACAGTTGTCCCCCTGTTAGCCCTCACCTATCTTACCCCATCAATACCAAGATATAGGTATTGATTCTTCGCGCTAGCTGCGACGCATTTCTTACACTTCAAGATTTGAGAAATGAGTATCAAATGGAACAAAATCCCTTGTTAATATTTCTATTTCTTCTCGCCATCTCTGTGCTTTACAATGAACGACAAAATTCCTCTTAGGTCACTAATGGAAGTGAAAGAGTCAGAGTAAAAGGAAACCCACCCGCAAGCTGATGAAAATGGCAGTATTGATATCGGCGCTATATAAGTATTATTATTATTATTATTATTATTATTATTATTATTATTATTATTATAAAGCATAGCTGTCGAATGGTTGCTGCCGGTTTCTGTTGCATGAAAAGACCATGGGCAACTCTACTCCCTTAAGTTGGATGCCAGGCCATCAAATTTAAACCCGGTATTTCGTCGTATCTCCCCGAAAATCCTTTGGTAGTCGTCTGTTCTCCGAATTGGAGAGGAGCATAGTGAGAATTGAGTTTCTTACCTAGGAACTCAGCACAATTGTCCTTTGTCATAGCCCGCACCTTCTGTTAAGGCATAAAGTATGCTACCCATTTCACAGCCTGTGTCCCACAACAAAATGGATTTAAGTACTTACAAAAAATGTAAATCCTTTTGGTGATCCACATCTCTTATCCAAGTTAAACAGAAAGCTGACAAACAGGAAAATAGCAGTCACAAGACCGGTGATAAACACTACATAGAACAGGCTTAACCTGTTTGTTTGCCACTCAGGCAGGTTTGATATATCTGCATCCTTGTGGTACTGAGCAGTACATGCGACAGCGGCTGACAGAAGGGCCTGAAATTAAGAAAGCATGATTTATAACAGAAAAAAAAAGGAATCGTTGCGTTAATTTGCTGGATTCAAGACAAGCGAACCAATTTGATGTCTTCGATAGATTCCGCCCTTTGAGGTTCAAGATTGAGTTGTGCTCAGGTAATAAAACCATACAGTGCTGCTTGAAAATTATCATTTTTAGTCGGCGTAACAGGTGTATTTTGGGCATTCAGGGAAAATGAAGGTGGTGGCCGTGAAAGAAAAAAAAGCTTCCATTCCAATCGCAGCTCCGTCGCCGAAGACCTCTACAAAACCTTCAGTTACACAGGCTGCTAATTCACCTCCTCATTGAATTTCGCTCATTCTCTATTTGAGCCTCTTTTCCAGTAAAATTCAAACAGACTCCTTCTTATGGCAGAGGTGAGTTTCACAAAATTTGTGATTTATATCTCCACCATTATTATGCATATATGATTAAGATTCCAAAGAGTGGTATTGTCGTTCAAAAATTGCCTTCAAATGTGTTAAAAATGCCACAACAGATACGGCCAGTTTGAAGACTCAATGTACTTGACTGCTGAATACAGGACTTTGGTCTGTATCAAAATTGTGTTGATGTAGTTGTAACAATAGAGAAAAAAAACTGATTTGTGAATTATTGCATTACAGAAATCTGTAATCTGATTGGTTGTTTTGCTTTTGGCTTTCATTTTCATTGGCTGAGAAAAAGAAACAACTCGGAAGAAAAAATAATACGATTCATGAAGAAATCGTACTGCTGAGAGGCAATGAAATTGCTAGGATCAGCATTGAATTTAACATTTCCACGGTGAATATTTTTACACACCAGTTCTAAAATTTTCAGCATTCCCTCGGGATCCAACAGATACATCAAGTTTACAGTCTCCATTCTTAGCTTCCTGTTAACAAAGTGATCCACTTAGTTTATATTATTTGAAATCCCTGGAAAACGAAACATGATAAAAACAAAAGTGCAAACATAACTTAATGCTAAAATTGATATTATACCTTACCACAGTAATGTCATTATGGCATTAGCAAACCGATTAATTAGCGAGCTGTTTTAGCTCTGCGCAGTGTCTGGCTGCGACAGCTCACCTGAACGTACTATTACAATAACTCCCAATTCTGGGGCGGATCCAGGATTGGTTCAGGTGGTTCGGCCGAACACCCTACAATGAAATGAAAAACATTTCAACACGTGCGGTTTCTGTCGAGTTTGATGGACACAGTATATGCTTAAAATAGCTCAAAACAGAGATTGTTTTCAATGGCATTAACCACAATCATCGGCTCAAAAAACCCTGGATATTACCTTTCCGAGGATCTAGATTTCAAAATGTTCTGGTGGAAGCATGCCCCCGACCCCCTTGTATAGTCTCCCTTCAGCAGACGTTTAGCCGAGCCCCCGTTCAGTACATCCTGGAACCGCCCTAGCAATCTAACGGGGATAAAATTTATAAAAACGTTCTCGCGACGGATGAACAAACAGTCCGCCAGTCAGAGCCAGAATGATTCAGTTGTCAGTAAGCCACTTAGTTATTCAGCTGGTCAATCAGGCAGCTACTCAGTCACTCGGACGGCCTCTCTGTCAGTAAGTTAGTCAGTCTGTCAACAAGCCAATTTTGTTTCATGAACTGAGTTGAGGATGCAATTGGGCCACCGCAGAGTTCCTAAAGCTGATATTTCGAGTGGTAACCTTTCGTCTACTCGCTCTGGCGAAGGGCTGACGCGCGAAATGTCAGCTTTAAAACTCGCTTCAGTGGCCAATTTACAATATAGACAGACAGATAGAAATCGTCTTAAATGATATGGTGGCTGCACACACGATTATCTTCACTAATTACTCACTAAACACTAATTATTCAAGTAGGTTTAAAATCCAATTCGTTAGGCACTCAAGGTGAACTAACAACCTTTGTTGTCGTGAAGATGTCAGACATATAGACATTAGCTTCTCTATCAAGTTTAACCATCAACAAATGAAGTTTTCACCCAACCGACTGATATATAAACACAGACATAGGCAATTGCCCACGAGTTGTTTGACTGATTTATTAAACATAAGTCAATTTAAGACGTAACTCAAAAAATTCGTTTGTTTCGTAATTGTTGGAGCATGCATAAGTAAATTTGGGAGCGAATTTGCGTGAAGAACAACCAAGAAAAAATTGCACCTGATATAACAGAAAATTATACAAGATGAAATCTGCAGCGATATTAAAATGAATGGCAGCCCGGAGGTAAGTGAGTTCTGCAAGTATTCTTCAAAATTCATGCGGCCTATATCACTTGCAGTATGTTCGCAAGCATTCCAGACTTAATATTTTCATCCCGGCGGGTAAAGAAGAATCCAAAAAGCAATTCAGCTTACAACAAGATTAACTAAATTTCATTCGATCAGCAAATCAGAGTAGGTAACTGCGAGCCTTACCTTGAGATAGAGACTCTGACTTTCGCACGACTCACGTCTATTTACCATTCGCTGCACTTACTCTGTATTCAAATGAGTGGCAGCGGAGTCTTGAAAATCTTTGAGTTAAAGTTCAGAAATGGAGCGCTTACGTCAGAAAAATTTTTCATGACGTGCAAACGCGCCACGGGTATCTCAAAGGACCGAGACTATAATGAGTTCAGTAACGATTGAAAAAACTCAAGACGTAAGCACAAATCTAGAATTAACAAATACCTACGCCAAAGAACGGGATTTTAAAACATGCTGTATATGAGACTTTCCATATAGATTCAGGGTCAGATTTTTAACGCACGAATCGTAAATCAGCCCATCGAATTGTATTAAAATTAGATGTGGAGACCACAGATCAGAGGAAGCGGAGCGTTTTGACAAGTGAAGGTATACATCGGGTTAGGGGCGTGCGTTTCTCTAATTTAATAAAACCCTTTTTTCCGTGGGCTGGGCATGAACACAAATATTTATAACCAATTTTTTAGGCATGAAATGGTGTCGCTATTTTATGACACAAATTTCCTTTCTTGGTCATTGCTTTCGCACTTTTTTCCTGTTTATTTAGATATAATAAAGTATTTTAATGGACAACACAGCCTCTCAGAAACATCCTTCATTTGGTTTTATGTGCTATAACTAAAAAAAAAGAAAAAAAAAAGAGTTTGACGATCCTCTTATTTTCTTCAATTTGCAGCGTTATTGAAGCTTTCCTTTTTTAGTTAACAAAAATCAAATTAATGACATGTAAAAGATGTAAGGGTCCAATTCGTCATAAAGGCTTTCCAGTCCACAAATCAGAGCTAACCAATTGGCGCAAAATGCATGAAAACTCCTGCTAGGAGAATAATCTATCATCATATTCTTTTATAAAATAATTAAAATAGTACGCGCGCTCTGATTGGCCATAAAACCATTTTACATGAGCGTATGTAAACACGGTTTTCATTCCTCTTTCATTAGTTATTTTGTAAAAGAAATGTAAAATGGTTTCCGTGTTTGCATAGCCTGATGTAAACACTTGGGAGGTTGGGAGAACACTCGATAAACTGGAAACCACTCCGCTTCGCGTCGTGGTTTACGCTTATCTCGAGTTTTCCCAACCTCCCGCGTGTTTACATCAGGCTATGTAAACACGGAAACCATTTTACATTTCTTCACGGACAAACAGTAACTTACATTTGCCGTATTGAGAGTAGGTTATTCTTTTAAAAAATAAATGAGAAACTAAAATATAGATTTCTATCGGCTAAGTTTAACTCTCACAGATGAAAAGTAAGCAGGTTATCGAAAGGTATTGTGATGTAGTGTCCAATTCACAGTATAAAAGGTTTTTTTTTTCACTTTCTCTACTTTTCTTGTTATGCGGTAAAAACCCCCGTATTATTCCACTCGATCAGCACGTGATGATCGAAGGCAACTACGTAAGCTATCCGATCAGAATGTTGAATTTGGAAAAATTATCAGCCGAGTTCACTAACAACTGAATTTGTTTGACCTCGCTTTCTGTCAACTCTGTGAGGTAAATTATCTGCCAATAGAAATTTCAATCTCATTGCTCAACTAAAGAAGGGAATATTAACAGATTTTAGATTTCAAACTCCGTACCATCTGGAAAGTATAAGATCTAAATGGCTGACGATAGGGGTTAATAGTCTGTTACGTACGCTTTTTCAGCCATTGGAACCTCCTCTTGTAATTAAAATTCCATGAACCTTCGAACCTAATTTAAACTAGTTATCATCTTTTGTTTGAAAGCTTATTCAGGCTGCCATTTGATCAAAGAACACAAATTTAAAATTTTTACTTCCACTGCAGTTGCCATTTGAAAAAATTGTTCATACTTTAATCCAGAACATAAAGTTTGAATAGCACACACGTCACTCATATGGTTGAAATTCAGCAGTCAATAAACGGATTTTCCCGTTTGCAAATGAGCTAGAAATTCTGCATTCTTAATTTCCCGATCATTACACAACCTGTGTTTAAGTATGCTTATCATTAAAACACTAACGACAGTCTCGAGCTTATATTTTAACACACCGGATAATTACGGCTATTCGTGCCCAATATGAAAACCAAAACTAAACAGGAATACAAAGTTATACTCTGAGTAGATTCAGTCGAAACTGTACATCATTAAGTACATCGTATTAAGCGGTCACCCTATATAAGCGGTCGGTTTTGCCTGCCACTTATATTAAACGGTCACTGAGAGAGGAACCACTCAAATAAAACTAAGAATGATCTATCATGTGAAATCTAATTCATGTTTATCTCCAGACATCAGGGTTAGAAGTATTTTTTGAGCCAGTGTTTGTACATTCAGTGGTCAATTATGGCATAAAATAACGTTTTTTCATCGTTTTTTATACCCCTATTCTGTGGAACCTGTCATAAGTGATCAGCCCACGATTCCCCGTGGGTGACCACTTAACACAGGTTCAGCTGTACTTCATAATTGCAAAGCAAAAGAAAGTCATGATCTCTCTTTAACATTATTTACAGTTGAAACCAAAGATAGAGATTACCGACGGAGGCTCAAATTTTTAAGTTTCTTCTGTATGTACGGTATCAAAGGAATGCGAGTCGTCTTAGAGATAGCATTAAAGTACTCTTGCAGTTAAGAACTGTATATTACAATACGTTTTGGACTGACTTTTCACTACATATCTTTGTTCTCCATGGCCAGCTACACGCAGCGTATGCACAAAACCTGAACTATAAAATATCATAATCAAATCAAATGATTTAAGCTCATCACTGTTAAGTTAACTTGATTTACAAATATCTACATCAGAGCATTCTTAAATACGTTAGAAACAATAGTTAAAACATCAGAAAAAATATTTCAAGAAGACATAATACTGAGCCATCGCAACCAAACATTCATATCAGAGAAGCATTTTCTACTCTCACCTGCTGTTTTACTTATTTCAAGAAAATTGTTTAAAGGATCTGGTAAAAGCTTAAATTAGATAACCTGCGCAACTAACGGCGACAGGCGGCCAGGGTAATGCCAGTTACTCAGTAAAAATAGAACCTAAAAATATTGAATAAATACTTCAATAATTGTCATCTCAAAAGTTACACTCGATTATCAGAACTTTGACACCTCAAAAGCAATTAAAAACAATGAATGATAAGACCCATCGGTTCTATGGGTATACAATTATGATAACCACACAGGGTGCACCTGATAAATGAGGAGGGTTATCTATACTTCTCTAAAAATAAAAAATATTATCGTAGAGAAGATTTAGATAAATAAATCACTGATTGTGGGGATGTACGAACACTGATCAAAGTTCATGCTTTCTAGGTGCAGTAGCAGATCCCAAGATCTCTAAACTTCTTGCCATGACAAGATCACATAAGATAACCTCTTAACTGGCTGAATTTCTTTGTTCATGTAACCGAGTGTGTGAGGGGAAAGAGGGGAGGGTTGCAGAGGTAGGTTGGTCAAGAAGGAATATTGGGTCACTCCTTTCAAAGCATTCCTGGATCCAACCCTTGAGATGTCAAAATTCTTAAAATTAAACGTATTAAACGTTACACTAACATGGGTATTATGAGCCTCTGAATTGCTAAATAACCTCAAGTACGTATTCAGTTAATATTCTGCTCCAGTTGACTCCACAGGTTGACCATCATCATTATTATCTCCCTCAAATGATGTTGGCTGCTTTGCTGCCGATGTGTTCCTGTTCTTCAAGCAGAACAGTACAGTATCCACAGCAAACAACACCATTGTAATGATTCCAAATGCCTGACACACAAAAAAAAGGCAAATATGAGTGTTACTGACCCAGTGTGAGGTCTAGATTGTACTATCAGTGGTTTCAAGCACCACCTTTTTCACACTTCCCATCTGGCAACCCAAAACATGATATAGCTGAATAATTAAAAAAATTATTTAACAGTGATGAAAATACAAGAAAAAAAGTTGGCTTTCTTATTTTTCCATTCTCAGTAATAGTGCAAGATCTTTTGTTCACAACTTTTCATACTTCAGCATAACTGAATGCTTCACCATCTTTTGAATTACAAAAGAAAGTCACTTTCCAACTGTTTAAGTGAAAGGCCCTTTCTTTATAACATTTCTCTGAAAGTTTCAGTCCAGTACCAGCACCAGTTGGAATATAATGTTAAAACCCAGCATTTTAAAATATGGTCATATCAATGTGTCTTTGCTGCCCTGAAATCTTGCCCAATCTGATGGCTCACATTTCCTTTATCAAGACATAGCTAAAAATGACAAAGAATACCTGTTATTTAACAACTAGGTGGTTAATAAGTGGATTCATCCATAAGTATCCACTGCTAGCCACTGACACCAAGGTAAATAGTTGTTTTATTATACACTCAAACAGCAAGATAATAAAGCACATAAAGATGATTTTAACTTATTATTCCTTCAAAACCATTTATTCCTGCAATACAATAAAATGTTCCTGCCCAAATCCCATGCACCTTATGCCGAGGTGAACAGCACATGATATTTGGAATTTGAATAGCAAATCAGATTGCACCTTCAAGGCTATCCACTGTTTTAGTATTTACTAAAAGAAGCTACTACAACTTTTTCCAACCTTAAAACTTTGTGCTTATAAAGAAAAATATAAACAATGGCATCACCAAAAATTCCCTTATCATTTTTCATACTGACAAAAGAGCTGAAAGCTTACCCCAGCTGCCTCAACATTGCCACAAGGTTCTACAGTGCAGGGTCCAAAATATAGTCCACTTCCATCTTTGTTTTCAGCTCTTCTCAAGTGTATAGCAGTATCAAGGACAAGAGATGAGGCTAGTAGCAAAAGAAAGGTAGTAACAGGGGAGTATACTGCCATCTGTTGAACAGATCAAAACAACCATGACAAGTCAGAGAGAATTGTTCCAAACATGTGTTCTAAGCTTACACAGCTGGAAAGACTTGGTATTAATCTACAAACACATTAAAGATGATAAATTTTTATGTTAGTCTTGCCAAGAAAGTTCACTGTTCCAAGATAAATATTAACTGTAGCTCACAAGCAAAAAAAAAACCAAGGAGAGTTTTTCCATTTTCCTTCACTTATTAGAAACGATGCAACATCTTTCTTTATATCATTCTAGTCACCAATCTCAAACTTTCACCCCATCTCTACACCTTTTTACAAACTGCAGAACCTAAATGTACACGAGACACTTGCCACATGTCACAGGAAGTATGTCAAACAAAATTACTGAGTTCCTGTCAGGAATCAACCATTACACCTTTAGATTCTGTGCCCTGATACTCTATCACAGAGCCACAAAGACTTAGTGATGAGCAAAGGCGAATACTTGGTTCATTTCTGACATGCATACCCCATACTGCTACAATTAGCAATGTAAGTGGAGAATCCAACATGATCAACATCAAAGTAGGGCCTTTATTTAAATTAATTTTGTAACTGGGCTTCCAATATAATAAGGAAATTCTGGTATTTCTTTTTTTCCATATTTGTTTCAAATGATTTTTATCTTAAGTTTGCTTATCATCCAGTTGTAGTTTTATTAACATTTCAGTAGAGATCAATAATCTGCTACAACATACAGTGTATTTATGAATTCCCAAAATTGCATATCAGTTTAATTTGTAGCATATAATCTTACTTTCATCCCTCTCAACCTCTACAATGTTGAACTTTCTTTTCTACAATTGTCAACATTGCAAGGGCATAAGGAGTTTTGCAACAAGTTGTGTTTGAGTTTATTTTAAGAAGTCTTCTGCCTACAAGAATGTATGATACAGATGGAAGTCACTTCCAATTTGGTATCATTTAAGAAATTTCAGAAGGGCATTTTTGTGTTTTTTATATTCTGACAAGTTATCCTTGTGATGTTCTACTGACAATGTACCTCATGACAACTTTTCCTTGTACATGAAAAGAATGGGTCAGATGAACATAAAAATGATGCATGAACATGTATAATTGTAAAATCATAAACCAATTTTCAGGTGAGTGTCAAAAGAAATTGAGGATTAATCAATTGAGTTATTAAAATTGTGCCAGTTTCTCAAACAATCTGATTCAAAACTAAAACCAGTTGCATCTTGATAATTCAAGTTTCCTTGTGGGCAGTTTGCCAATGTTTTTACTTTGAATTCTCATCAGTTTTGTGATATCTTCCTTTGCTCTGATTGCCTGTTGAGACTAATTTGGTTTAGCTTACGCTACACTCAGTCAAAATGCACTTTATATCAAAGGTAAATGTGTACCAAATGATCACCAACTTACAAAAAAGTTCCAGTTGATAGCGATCCTCTCATGAAGCCGGAGCAAAAACAAGATGAACAGAAATATTACCACCAGCCATGATGTGATGGTTGCAAAGTAAAAGAAGTCAAATCTTCCACCATATCGAGAGTCGGTTGTAATGCAGTGTAAAGCCAGAAAGGCAGGCAAATGCTAACAGAAGGCCAAGCTGGATGAGAAAAAAAGGCAAAGTTACTCACTCACCATGGCATGCGCTCTTTAACTCTTATGAATTTCTCCTTACAATATAAATACAATTATATCAAGCAGACAAGAGATGAGAATGAAGAAACTTATGATCCATCAAATGTTTTTGCATGCAAGCCATTGGTCTAAATGCATCACATGATTGAAAATGCCCTAGCTTAAACTCATTGTAATAGCCAAGGATATACCCAAAGTGATATTCACCAATTTTTAAACCTGAAGCCTACCATGGTAAAAGCATCTGTTCAAATTGAATCTAAGATGAAAGGCATTTAGTTACTGTTACAGAAGGGAAATGTTTGTTTGTTCATAAAGTAAGAACACTGAAAAGTAAACATCCATGCTGTAAACAGTAAGTTGTTTGTAAACATTTTCCCCACTTGTTGGAAAAATAATCGAAGGATTACAAAAATATGCATGGATAATTGTCCTTGGACTTCATCTGTTCCATAGAGCTCACAGTTTTCCTCATGCTATGCTCTGGGCAAACTGTTTGCATCTCAGAACAGATAATGCACAATGGTAGCAATTGTTCATCCATCAATCTGGGGATCATCAGTTGATCCAACACCAAATTCTCAAAACTAACATGCTAAAATTTTAAGGGGAAAAAGAAAGGGGTAGTAACTAGTGAGATTTTGGGAGTTAAAGGTTTTAACAAGGATTATGGTCTCAATTCATGAATAAATGGTCTCAATTCTTGAATAAAAGCTCTTGTAGCCTAGTGTGGATCATTTTGATAGCAAATAAGCTATTTGGCATTGGGCTTTTTATACCTGCCCCCTCCCCCTTCACAAATTGTCCATCATGAATAAATTAAAAGCAGCGCTTCAAACATTCTTCCAGTTATAAAATCAAAACTGATCACTTGACTTGTTGTGTTAAAAAATGTTACCATCACGTACAATTTCCAAAATTTTAAGAAGTCCTGGTACACTTTTTTAAGTAGTTGAAATCAAACCAGTCTGTCTCATCTGTAGATTAGGGTCCTCCATGTTAAACTTTCTTTGTGCTTACCGTTATATAGCCCCAATCTAGAATTCAAGAGCAATAGAAATAAAGGCAATATCCTGAAAATTTCGCAATACTTGTATGCCAGGCTTTCTCAAGTTTATCTTTAAGGGATCTTGACAGTAGTTAGCTGTCTGTAATTTCCAGAAATAAAACATGTTCTTAAAATTGTGACACATTAGACCGAGAGGAAGTGCTCTTTCTTACTTTAAAGACAAATACATCGCTTATCAATCATTTAATAAACATTTCCGCATATGAACGCGCCTAAATATGAAAGTGGCTAAAACTGATACGCTTTCACGTTTGCTCAAACATAAAATTTGTAACTGTTGCAAAGTACTGTGAACTCGAAAATAACAAGATGAAAGTGAAAGAGTGTAGTTAAGGGAAACTCGACATGCATTCACTACTTTCCGGTGCATTTTAAAGATGTCAGCTGTTCGTTTGATTGAACCTTTTCGGTTACACTTTCGTGTGCCTCTTTCTTTCTTAGAGATTTTGACTAGCGACACCAGTGTGGATTACTGTTCCACGCACTTTTCTGGTAAATTTTCGAGTTATTATAAGGAAGAGTTATAGCACATACTAAATATAAAGTTAGGTATATTAAAAATCATGCAACTGAGAGCTTTCTCTGGGAAGAGTTTAAATTTTTTCTTACGGGTGGAATTGCATCAAGTCGGAATTTAAATAACATACGGACAAATGAAATAATTTTAAGAGTGCAGAGTTTCTTACCCTAATCAAAGAGGAGGTTTGCCTCGGAAGTAATCAGATCCTTGTATAGATGATACCTCACTATACCATACACAAAATGGTCGAAAGGGCAGCGATGAGGAACTTCAAAATAAGTATATAAAACCTTTCCTAATTGGCCAAAAAATCTTTTGACCAATCATAGCAAACCTAAAATTTCTTTCGGGTAAAAATAAATCATTACGATTGCCTCACTTCCATGCTTACGAAAAATGGCGGTTTTTTTAGTCACTATGCAAACTCGACAAATTTTCATCGCTAAAATCCATCGACCGAAAGAGAACCAAATTTAATTGTGCGTTGCAATCAAGGTACTAACTACAAAATATGATGTCAGCTCAAGAAACGGCAGATAAATGTAAGATCATGTATGCACTGTGGGTATAAAATTTGAATATTTTTGGTCTTTCATAAATTCAGTCGTCACTCAAAAATTTAGAAGTTACTCATGATGTAAGATTGCAATTTTTCATTTTTGTAGCATGAGATCAGCTTATCACATGATCGGTGAATAATTCATCATCTGTAAATATAGCTATTAATTCTGTCCTGAGTTCATACAAACTCTGTTTTGCCGGATGTTTCTGGCGAAAATGTCACCGCTTTTAGCTTGAATACATATATTCCAGTTAAGATCAGTTATAATTAATACTTCTCAGCATAGGCTTATGCACTGTATGGTGTAAGCTTTCAAATTATTCTTTTGTTGTTGTTACTTGAAATCAGCTGATTACACGATCGGCGAAGAATACGTATAACATCAATGATTGTAAATTTATTATTTGAAGGAAAATTCAATTTGCAATTTGAAGAAAAAAAAAAGTTCATGTTTTGAACATTGTAAATGTATCACGAATAAGACGAGTTTAAAGATTTACTCTACAGCACGCACCTATGAACAGTTACTGTCCAGTTTTATTCAGTTCCTACTTCAAAATTTAATTATGTTCAAAGTCATGTAAATTATATATATGAAATCAGTTGATCACATGATTGGTCAAAAATAGATAATCAATAACTGTCATTTTATTCTACCAGACTTTTAATTAAAAAGGTTTCTTTTGTGTTAATATTTGTTTTCTAGTCCAAAAAAAAAAAGGTTGAAATTTAATTTGCCAGAATTCACTATACACACATATGCAAAATTTAGTTCAGTTATCCTTAAGACTTTGTTGCATGGCTTATCAATCCTTGTTCAAACAGTTTCAGGCTCAGACTCTTTCTCTCAGGGTCAGCTGACTTAATCCTGTGATTTATCATTTGCTTGAATCATCAGTTTTAATATTATGGTACTGAGTGAATTGCTTAGAAAGTGCAAATTTTTCAATAATGGAGAAAAATGTTTCTTATTTAATGTTTACACAGTGAACAACAGCCTACCAATTCATTTGACAGCTTCAAATGTACAGCAGAACCCAGAATTTGTAAAATTGTTAATGTCACTGACAAGACATCTGACAGACAGTGGCATGTCAGTTGCTGTTCATAAAGACATGTTACAGGTTAGAAACGGGCCAGGCACTGCCAGTCTCAATGCCTTTGTTTTTTAGGGCAGTTTCAGCTGTCTCACTTTATTTGAAATTAATGATGATGAATGGTTGCCAATATTGATCTATCCACATGTTCAAGCCAAGAAAATATTACTCAACTTCACCTTACTGGAATAAATAGCATTTTTTTTTTTTACTTTTACCACTGAAACAAAACCAAAAATTGAGATGTATAAATTAAACTAGTTCCTTTACAATAAAGAAATAAACATCTAATGTGCCAATAAGGAGAAATATCACAAGTAACATTTATAATGCACAGTCCTATTAAGGCTTAGAATGCTGAGAAAAAATAATTTTTCTTTCCTTCAATGAACAGGCTGAGGATGCTTTAAGAGAACAAAAATTGAAGTACCTTCAGATTTGGACATTGTACTCAGAGCTAAAGGATTTGTTGATTGAATATGACATAAAGAAACAAGATGTTCATCCCAGTTCAGCCACATTACAAGTAAGAGGATTACTTGAAAATGAAACCTTGCTAGTTTACATTGTTTTGTTGCAAAATCAGGTGGATGCCAGTGTATTCTATAGCTGATTTCTAGAAAACATTGGCCAGAGTTTCATCCTCATGGGTTTGAGAAGTAGAATGGTGATAATAGATAGGCACCAGTAAACTGCTAGGGAAATGTGACATAAAGCAGGGTACAGTGATGTAATCTGTGATGAATGTTCATCCTGCCCATCAAGAGTACCAGAGAAACTGAGATAACTTCTGGCAGCTATACATGCAACTGATTAATTGAAGATTTTTTTTCTTTTCTGTGATTGATAGCTTTATGAAGCCCTGAAGGTGTCTCTTGCACAGGCAGAGGCACTTGACTACATAGATTTCCACCCTGAAGGAGGTGAACAATCTGCAACATTGCTTGGACTGAAAGCAGAACAACTACTTGCAGGAGAACATCAGAGAAAGTCCTTACACCAAGTAAGCTTTAAGTCATTTGTATGATTTTTGTTGTGGACATTGTGCATGTTGTGTTAAGTTTCTTTGTTTGATCAATTGAATGAATAACATAGTTTTCTTTTTTTGCTCAGTCTTTTCAACAGAGTATTATTCCTGAACTTGAGACCAGGTTGAGAAGCAAGTGTGAAACTTTAGCAAGTTTTCACAAACCAACCAAACAAGCTGGTATGAGTCACTACTTATTTCTTGTAAATGGACCAAGTTTGTGTTTAATGCCATGTTTTTATTCATGCATTACTTTGGCCATCTTTCAGAGAATGAACAGTTGTCTTTTGCTAAAGCTACCCAGTTACCAGCATTTCTTGAAAATGAGAAACAGTTGTTGGACCAAGAAAAGAAGCAGTTGCATCATAATCACATGCTGAGAGACAAACAGTTTACACAATTATATGAGGTTAAGTGTCTTTATTGGTTATTGTTCTACTTGATGTTAACCATAAGCCTTAGGTTGTTTACGTATCATAAAAAAACGTCATTTATATCAGTGCCAATATAATCATGTTGCAGTCTACTGAGGAAACATGTTTACTGTAGTTATAAGGGTTCCTAAGGTCAGATTCCTGTGTTGTTAATGGTGAACTTTCATTGATAATTTTTTTTTACTGTTTTTACATGGCTTTGAGGATAAAAAACTGACATTAGCATGAAATGAAATCAAAGTTTGGTTCTGAACCTAAGGTTTCACATATTGTTGAAAGACTTAGCAGCAAAAAACTAATGAGTGAGGGAAGCCTGGGGATGCCAATTTGATTGTAAGCAGCAACTTGCTCTTGCAAAAATTCATCACTGTTTTGTCCAGGGTTGCTTCTGGAAAAGGAAGAGAAACCATGACAAAATTGACTCATGTGCTTCCAGGTCTTAGAAATGGATTTAGATCAAGGGTGGTGGGTAGGGTCAGTAAAATTACAAATCACTTCACCATTTCTGCCCAGCCATTTATGTGGACACTTTGTTTTGGTTTTAATGCAGTCACTTCAAATTCTACAAAAACTAATGGCAGACCATCAGCTGCAGTCTCAAGCAAAACATGATCGGGTGATGGCAGAGTGGTTGGCTGCAAAGTGTGATGCTATGTGTCTGAAAGTCAGGTATTATTGACATGGGTTTCAGTTATTTAGCACAGTTGCACATGGTATCCTGCTATAATCCGCCTGCATGAGGTACATATCAATCTCATCTCCAGGGTCCCTCTTCTTAAAGGGTGAGATAAAGAGAAAGATTGGGAACCAGTTTGATTGATTATGTGAAACTGTACTATTTGAAGCAATATCAATGAATTTTCAATTTAGGCAATGTGAAGGAAAAAAAAAAATTATCAATTAGAGGATGTTGTTTGATGTAATACGTAATTCTCAGAGTGATATTTGTAAGGGATATATGGCAGACAGCATGGAGAATTGGAAGAGGAAGGTCTAAGAATGAGTTGGAGTATTTCCTCTACAGTGACATCAATAC